>JAPMLY010002014.1:0-67914 GCA_026401115.1 Tetraselmis chui
ACCAAGACAACACCCTCCTCGCCTCACTCCGCGCCAAAGCTACCCACATTACCGACCCACACACTTACAAGCAAGCATAATGCGACTTTACACCCCGCCGAACACACACACACATCCCTCCTTCCCCGCCTATGGCAAAACAACATCACCACATGGTCACAAGTCCTCCTCCGCGTCTCCAGCTCTTCCATCCTCCTAAAATCATACAAATCCGTATCCACCCTTCAAGGGGCCGCCGCCTCACTCTCCGTCCCATCCGCCTCCTCGCCGTGGTCCTCACCGAACCCCTTGACACCATACAAAACCGCCTGCCTACTACACACTTCCCCACCAAACACGCCACTCCCCCCACCACCATCCACCCCTCCCGGATTCCTCTCTTAACCCCCCACCTCCCCCGCTCCCCCACCACCCTATCCACCAACACCACCCCTCCCGGCATCCGAACTCCTCGCACCAACACCACCCCTCCCTTGGCCTCCACCACACACATCGATGCGGGACACTTCTCACCCTTCGACCACCACTACCCTCCCTGCGACGTCACACGCATTATTTCCAAACACAAAGACACCGAATACAACCAAACACAATACATGGTGGAATGGGCCCCAGAACACCTCACGGAATGGGATATCCAAGTCCAACTCGACGACGGCTTCCGCCTCATCTCCTCCACCCCCACCTCGGTATGCCTCCCCACCCCCTCCCCCACCACGTGCTCTATCTGCCATGACCCCCTCCACACAGACCCCACCTCCACCCGCCGCACGTGCCCGCACTTTGCCGTCCACTCCCACTGCCGCCCCGCTCAGGGACCCGTCACATGGCAATGCCAATGGTGCGAACGCGGCCAACAATACGACCTCGCCCGCATACACGAGGTCCAGTGGGCCCCCTGCCTACAACTCCATGACACCATCAGTGAGACCTCTCCGGCCCCACCGCCCTCACCGCATTCAACTCAGGATTCGTCCCCTCCACAATAACCCTCCTACCCGACCCAGGACCCACCCCATGGACGCATCCCCTAATCACATTCAACCACGACCCCATCAACCCAGACCTCGACATGCTCCCCACCGACACATTTAACATACACACCAACCCCACCCTCCGTGACACTACCATCCTCTGCACCCCCGACGGCCGCGCAGTCACAACCCTCTCAGGCCCCCGCATCCGACACCTATTCCAACTCCTCCGCCCCGACCTCACACACCGCTCGTTCGAAAAAGAGGTCTACCACCTCATCACTCGCCTAGGCTCCCGCTCAGAAATCCACTCACCCACACCCGCCACCACCAACCGCAGCAGATGGGCCACTAGAGAAGACCTACTCACAGCACTCCGCAACACATCCAACATCTAGACTGAAGACTCCCTCAACAAATCCCTACACTCTCACATCTACCACTCCCTCCACCCCGAAGATATAGTCTTCTCATCTAGCGGCATCAACGCACCACACACATGGCATGGCGCTAACATAGCCAACCCGGAATACGACCACGAATGCATGCGCCGCGCCATGGAACATGCAATCACTAGCGCCCACTCCCCAGTCCCACACTCACCCAGTGCCACCATCCTCATGCTTCCCCAATGGGAACACACACCTTATCGACATTCCAAATACATCAACTCTCCATACACCCACCACCTCTACACCCTTCCCAACGACGCAAACACCTTCATTACCCCATACCAACACACAGGCAACCCCACCCCCACTCTATTCGGCACACGTTGGATGGTCGACATCTACCTCATTGCCAAGCCCCTCGCGCTTTCCGCCCTACATTCTCATACAACCATGACAGCCCTCCACAACACACTCGAATCAATCTACAACACACACCTCCCCATGCCCACCATCACCCTCCCACTCCCGCACCTCTTCGACACTTACTCACCACACTCCGCAGGCATCTACCATCTCCCCCCTAACCCCACTCACTCCATCACTTACCCCCTTCCGGAACGCACGACGCTAACATACTCCCCCACCAAAGGAGAACCTGCCTAGAATTGGCAAAACTTCGTATACACAAACGGCTCCAAGAAGGGAGACCCCTCCCCCCTTGGAGCGGCCACCATTCACCCCGCCTCGGACACACACATCAAAATTCTGGTGACCTCCACCCCTCCCTCACATACCATCAATCGCGCGGAACTCGCGGGCATAGATATAGGTCTCCAACTCGGCCACACCCACCTTCTTACAGACAATGCGTGCCCTTTCCACCTAATACAAGGCTACACGAACTGCCCATCCGTCTACCGTCATAACACCCACCGTGACACGCTCCTCTCTATTACACGCACCCGCAAAACCCGCTGCGAGACAGGCATCTGCACACACTTAGGCAAAATCAAAGCACACAACCACTCATTCGGTAACGACCTCGCAGACACACTCGTTAACCAAGCTGCGGACGGACACCCACCCGACACAACATACACCACAGGTTCAGACGTGTCGATAGGCCAATGCACCTGGCCATACACCCTCGTACCACATACCCAAGGGAACCCATACCCTACAAATACACGAGCCTCGAAACAGATGCACACACATACAACACCAAACACACACACACACACACACACACACACACACACACAGACACACACACACACACACACACACACACACACACACACACACACACACACACACACACCTTTCACAAACCACCAAACACGGCGCCCTCCTCGCCCGCGCCACAGAGGACGGAGCCGAGTTCCCATTCCTCAACAAAACACACAACACTCACCAACATCCAATTCACTCACAAGCAAGAGTTCATGTGGGGCGCACACAACACCCGCCTCCTCACCCACAACCCCACCATGCGTTGCCCCATGTGCGGCCAATTCACCAGCAACGGCCACAAGGCCGGCTACTGCCCCACCATGTATGGCCTAAGACAATACTGCCACAACAGCGCGCTACACCTCCTCCTCACCCTCATGGAACGCCGCAACGGAGGCACAAACTTAGGCAGCCCGTCGATAAATGGGTACCGACCGGGGGAGAGGTTGGTCGAACTCGCCAATTGAGTCGCCCCTCTTCAAAATATTATGGGTACGGAAATGATTTACCCGAAAACCCTCCGTACCGGGTTTTTCCGGCGGCGGTCTATCATGTGGACCTCCGCCGCCAGACCGTGTCGCTCCTCCGGCTGCGACCCTCCTTCGTCTAGCGTAGCTCCTAGCCTCACTCCCTGGGAGACTTGAATCTCACATGGCTAGACGAATGCTAGAGGGCACCTTACCGCGGCGCTGCTTGTCGGCTGCCCGCCGCGATCTCCAACACCCACGGCCCACCGCTGATCTGTCCGTACCCCTTTCGCCAAAAAATGTTTCGTAGACACCGCCCTCGCCCCCTTGTCGGGAGAGTATTTGCGAGTATTTAGTCGCGAAAAAATATATCGTACGGCCCGAGCGGGAGATCTTAGTGCTTGTGTACGGGTACTATGCTTTTCCAAAACCCTCCGTACAAGGCTTCCCGACAGCTGCCGATCCCGGGGATCGCAGCTGCCGGTACCTCGTTTAGCCCCCTACCGTGCCAGGCTTGGCACGGATGCATGGTTACCATCGCCCACCGCGTGGAAGTAGAGGTGGGAGCCGACGGGCATGGGAGCGCATCCCACTCCGGAACCGCCGCCGCTGCGCCGCCGGCGGGCGCCCCAAATACAACTTTCTACATAATGCAACAAACACATAATTAGTAACTGTGACTCTGGCCTTAGCACCGCAACAATATCTCTTATGCCTAGCATTAGCGACACTCGTACAATGCCACAACAACAACGAGCCCAACTACGGCCCACAACAACCAGTAACATTATGATACGTCGGTATCCAGCCTGCCCTCAGCCAAGTTAGCCGCATATTAGACCTCGGAAGGACCAACAACTAATTTGACATTTGTTTTTGCTAACAATATTCTCCTCGTTTTGGCCAAAACCCAATGCATTTGCTTATATATTCACTAGATCTATAATTGGTTTCGGCAGATTTTCCGTTCCGGCTTGACCTCCACCCTATCCGCGGCTCTACCCTCCTCTGTTCATATAAATTTCAATCGTTTATGAAAGCCTTCCAGTCGCGCCTTCCTACATCATGCCGACCACTGGTGCTACGCCGTTTGCTCCTTCTCATCCTCTTATTGGCGCTTCAATTCCATGTGCTGTTGTTGCGACTCTTGCGGCCCCTACGGACGACAATCAGTCCATGGACGTCGATATTTCCGTTACCCAACTCGCCGCCGCTAACGCCACCAACATCCAACTTCTTAAACTTTCAACCTCGCCACCTTCTTCCGACATTTCACACGGCGACAAACTACGAAATTCGCAAGACCTCGCAGCCACAAACCGTTTCATTATCATCCTCGACGAAAAATTTGTTGAAAAGACGTGGAACCCGCATCAAGAGGGCTTATCTTCCGTCAAATCATTCCCGACTCAGTTGCTCAAGCTCACTGCAAAGTCTTCCTTACCAAACATTCCATGATCGAGCGCGAACTAGTTCCGGGTGTTCGTGTTACCACCCACTTTGCCTCCTATCAAGTCTGGCGTACTGCACTTATGGCCGACATCTACGACGGCTCCCGCTTACGGCAACTTGTACATGATTACACAAAACACCTAACCATTAATCCGTCTCAATAATATATGGCTGCTTGTAACCTAGATCTCTCGAATAAGATCGCCGGTGCTTTCGATTTGCTCCCTCATGCGGATCGCTTCAATGAATTTGCTGTCGTCGCTGTGGTTGTCCAAGCCCTAATTGACCTTGGTAAAGGGAAGTGTGAAGAAACTGCCGCCCATATGGGCGAGTCACTCAACATCTTCAACCGCAATCTCGAGGCTATCGACCAACTAACCTCGACTTATATCCTCAAGCGCAAGCCGTCATACTGCTCAAATTACCCCTCACCCCCTCACAACCGCCCGCGACCCTCTTGTGCTACCGGTGCTAATATTTGGAAACGCGACTCAAACCGTGAACGTAGTAATGCCCCTCTGCCAGCCCCCCCCGCCTCAAACCATTAACCAATCAACCTCGACCGGGCTATCGTCGCGACCAAGGCCATTGTGACCCCTGCAATCAATTGGATCATTCAGTTATGCTATGCCCTACCACATCCGATGTTGATAAAACTGTATGGCGTGATAAAGTCGCTGCTAACAAGGCTGCCACGGGAATGACCCGCCTTAACCTTGATTGCAAATGCCGCGATGGGGCTGTCACTAGAGTAACTTTATGTAATAATTTAGTTATGCTAGCCCAGACGCGACCCCATCGACATGCCCCCAACTGCCACGGTGATTGTGATTTGGAACGGCTTAACGGATTTGACATTCATGAGGCGAAAAGCTGCAAAGCCGCCGATGGTGATACTACATGTCCTTCACTAAATTTATTTAGTGAACCTATACAACATAGGGGTCCGACGACATATCCGCATTGGATGACATTTCTCATGCCCAAAGTTGTATGCCAATATCTGCCAACGCCCATGCTACTCCCCTTGCTACTGCCAATTGAAATTGAAATTGAAATTGTTTACAACAATACCAGTATAAACCGGCTGCTGTCTCTGGGCCCCCCCTTTTGCTATGCTCAACCTGTAGTTGGACTTCTAAGCGTGAGGTAGACCGTAAACCACTAATCCCAACCTCTCCAATGGCAGTAACGATACCGTCTAAAACATACCTGTATCCAGGTATTTATAATTTTTTGATCTATACGTATTTTTTTTTGGATACAGTATGAAAAATAAGATGTCGCTAGTCTCCACGTTACGCGGCCTGCTCCAGCCGCTGCGGGGTCGCTGATCAGCAAGGCTGTCCAGCTGAAGCTGGGCGAGGCGAACCTGCCTGACCTCGGCTCCCGTGCGACTCCGGTCGTGCCGGAGCTTGGGGGGAAAGGCAGGTGAAAAACCCCCCTCGCATAGGTCGTCGTCGGTCCCGCCCCGATCCGTGCTCCACCCCGCCCGAGATATTAGCCCCCACCCCCGACGCAGCTCGCCACCTAGCCGAGTCTTCTCTCCTCCTTCGGGGGCTGAGAAGAGAGAATAACTAGGCTGCAGACGGTGTCCGGCTGGCTCTCCTGCCCCCGAGCCAGATTTTCTCCTGTCCCCTGTCCTTCTCCCGTCTGTTTCCAACACCTATCTGATCGCGCTGTAGCCGTCCGTACCCTCCCCCGGTGGTTTACGTTGTTAGGGGGTCGCCTTTACGAGCAGTGTGCCGTTACGATAACCCTAGGCACACTGCCTGAGGCAGCCTATCGATAACCGGGTACCGACTAGGGGAGGGGTTGTAAGAACACAGGGATCGAGTCGCCAGTCCTCAAAAGATGGTGGGTACGGGAATTTTTCCAAAAACCCCCCGTACCGGGTTTTTCCGGCGGCGGGCGATCCTAAGGACCGCCGCCGCTAGACCGTGCCGCTCCTCCGACTGCGACCAGCCTCCGTCCTGCGTAGCATCAGGCCTCGCCCCCAGGGGAGACTTAAGACTCTCACAGGGCTGGCGACTGCTAGCGAGCGCTGTCCCAAGCGCTGCTTCCCAGCTGTCCGCCGCCAGCTCCAACACCCTCGTCCCTCCGCTGATCCGTTGGGTACGGACATTATTTTAGTGTCCAAAAAAGCCCTCCGTACAGGGCTTTTCGGCGGCGGCTGATCTCGAGGATCGCCGCCGCCTCCTGTAGCCGCTCCTCCGTCTGCGACTAGCCTCCGTCCTGTGCCATGTCTTGCCTCACCCCTCGGTGAGGTTCGACCGGCACAGGGCTGGTCGATAGCTAGCGAGCGCCCTTTCCTGGCGCTGCTTCCCGGCTGGCCACCACCAGCTCCAACACCCGCCTCCCACCGCTGATCCGGCCGTACCCTCCTCGCCATCAAACGCTGCCGTAGTACAGGTCCCACTCCTAAAAGTAAGGCTGTATCTAGGAGTATCTGTGCGCGAAAAAACATATCGGACGGGCCGAGCGGGAGATCTTGGCGCCGGTAGTGCACAGAAATTATTTATTCAAAAGCCCTCTGTACAGGGCTTTCCCGACAGCTGCTGATCCCACGGATCGAGCTGTCGGCCCTCTTAGCCCCCTACCGTGCCAGGCCTGGCACGGCTACGGGGTTTCCAGCGCCCACCACGGGGAGGTGAGGGGATGCCGACGGGCCTGCGAACGCACCCCCCTCCGGGGTCGCCGCCGCTGCGCCGCCGGCGGGCGCCTTGCTACTGCCATTGCTACTGCCATCACACAATCACTACCAACCGACTTTCCCACTGTCAATGCTGACTTATTTTCGGCAATTCCTTGCCCAATCGTAAAAACTTTTGTGCGTCCTACAATTCCTGAAAAAACGACTTATAATTCTTACGACTTTCACACCATAAATACTTCTACAACGATACAAGCTCTTTCATCGTTACCCCACAATAACGCTCATCACATCAACCTCGCTCTACAACGCCGAGCACGCCGACACGTTTTTTTATTTTTGGCGCCCTCGGGATATGGGACTGGCAGGGAACCCGCACCGACACGCCGACACGTATTTTTTTGACAATATCAACTCATCTCTACCCCCCGGCGGCCCATTTGTTTCGGTTTTATTCTACTCCGCTGAATTTTCCCGCCTCAATCATGCCTGCGGCCCTGTAAAACTTGACGCTTGTGCCTTTGCTTTTGGTAGCGCATGTCCTAACTACTGCTCTGTTGAGAAGCCTTTCACATCAACCTCTGCTACATGCCACACGGTTTTTACCAACCCGGTTTTCGACGACATATCTCTCCCCATCATACAATAATTCGAACAACAACGACAACAATCTCCCGCTTACACATAGGCGATAATTATTTTACCACGATGGCACTCACCCGTTGGCAACTCATCGCTTCCACTCTTATCTAAGTACAAACGTGTTCAGTCGTACCCGGCTGGAACTTACTTTTTTCACACTGCCACTTCAGCCACTGCCTCAGCTCCAATGGGTCCCACTCGTTGCCCAATAGATATTTTTTCGTGGGTGACCATACTATCGAAGAACGACAAGCGAATGCTTGGAATGACTACGCCGGTCGCTCCGACCATCTCAAAGCTATGCTTTGCGAATCACAAGGCAAGGAATATGCGCCAAAAACAAATACGAACAAATCTCACCAACCCCGCATCTTCACCGAAAAATAATACATTACGTACATTACAGAAAATTAATTTAATACTTCTCGAACCTACCCCTCCTGAACACGAGCTAGTACCCTCTCCCACACTTCTTTTAGATTCTAGAGCAACGTCAAATTTTATTGATCAAAAGCTTGTCACTTCACACCACCTACCTGCAACAACCCTGCCAAATAAAGTTCGCATTGTTATGGCCGACGGTCGTATTACGCTTGCGTCCTAGTGTTGTACGTTAACCATGAACTTCTCAAGTTCTCCCACAACGTTTGTTTTTATGATTACCACTCTTCAATCATCCTTTCATTGCGTACTTGGCCTTTCTTTTTCTTTTTAAAAACAACCCCGTCATTGATTGCCAAATTGGCTCACTCAAATTTAATGGTTCACACACATTCACATGCCCCATTCAGCCACGCCCCGCTAACGTTGACATCGCAAAAACGCTAATGCTATGGCACGCGAAATTAGTAAAAAGGACCCGTCTATTGTTTTCTTTTGCGCCATCTTAAAAGAATATTGGCGCCACATCTGCGACACACACTGACAATTCCCTTGCCGATGACATAGTATGTCTGACAACCGACCAATCGCCCGCTTGCAGTGATGACATCCGCTCCCTTCTTCAAAAACATGAAAAACAGCATTTGTAAGTCTCTCGACTCTCTTCCTCCCTTACGCCCTGGCCTTGACCACAACACCCCCCTCACACCCGACGCAATAGTACCCCCCGGTAAACCATACCGTTTATCCCCCGCAGTACTTGATGAATTAAGCAGAAAAATAATTATATGACTTCCTAGATAACGGATTTACTAACTAATCTTATTCACCTTATGCCGCCCCCGTTCTTTTGCTCGCAAAGCCAACGGTGGTCTTCGTGTGTGCATTGACTACCGACAACTCAAGAAATACACTACAAGCAGAATTGAATTCCCTGTCCCGAATGCCGTTATGTTCCTCGACATGTTTTCAGGCGCACTAGTCTACTCCGCCCTTGACCTTGCCCTCGGTTACCACCAATTACGTATTAACCCGGAGGACATACACAACACCGCATTCAAGACGCATTCGGTCAATTCGAGTGGCTCGTAATGCCCTGCGGACTTACCTCTGACCCGTCCTCATACCAACGCCTCATGAACCATATTCTTCAACCACATAAAAACACCTTCATTCTAGTCTACCTCCACGGCATTTCTTTTTTAGTAACTCACTCGAAGATCATATACAACACCTCGACATTGCTCGTTCCCTACTTGCATCCCATGACATACGCTTACGACTTCAAAAATGTTCTTTTGCGCGCAACGAACTCGAATACCTCGGTCATAGGGTTTGCAAAGATGGACAAAGACCTTCCGACAATAAGATCAAGGATGTCTCCGAATGGCAACGCCCTAAAACGGTTTAAGAAACTCAACGCTTTCTCGGTTTCTGTAACTTCTATAGACGCTATCTTCACCGCTTCTCACATATGCCCGCCCCCTATATAACCTTTGTCGTAAAAACTATGAATTTCAATGAACTACAAGCGAAAAGGTCGCTTTCAACGCCATCAAACAAGCCCTATGCTCCTCTCCGGTTTTAATGAACCCTCGTCCGGGTCGTGACGCTGAATTTATAATTAGCACATACGCTATCAAGTTTGTTCTTGGTGCTGTTCTACTCCAAAAAGATCTTACAAACAACTTACGCCCTTGTGCATACTTCGCTAAAGTACTTCAACCGGCTCACACAAATTACCGGACATACGACCAAGAACTCCTAGGCGTTGTTTGTGCTTAAAATAATGGCGTTGTTACGTCGAAGGCATCGCCAAGATAGCCATCATTACCGACCATGCCACACTCCGCCACCTACCAACTCAAGAATCGTTAGGCCGACGTCACGCTATTTGGCTCAACGACTTATCCTCGCACCTAGCCATCGACCCCCGCACAAACGAACCTATTATGGAAATACATTATCGGAAAGGTTCATTAAACGAAGCAGACGCCCTTTCTCGACGCCCCGAACTTCACCACACAATAGCCCCGCCGAACAAAGACTTAGAAGACATGCACGAATTTTTGTCCTCCATGTCTCGCTTACAAGTGAATGACGCTATAATTCATAAAGTTCAATATGGATATGCGTTAGACACTACCTTTTGCAAAACATCCCTCCCTAACGGCGTTCGCTTTGATACTTCCGACCTATACTGGATGGCCGATAAAATTTGTTTACCAAATGACATTTCCCTTCGCAACTTCATTCTTACAGAATATCATAACAACGCAGGACACCCCGATCCTAACCGCACCCTACTTAATGTTTCTAAAATGTTTTGGTGATCGCGTATGCGAAAAACCGTTACACACTATTATAAAACTTGTGCAACTTGCCAACGCATTGGAGTTCGCACTACTAAACCACTTGGCTCACTTTTCCCTTTACCCAAAGCCACACTTCCGTGGAAAATTATCAGCATAGATTTCATAACCGGCTTGTCAGTTGTTGATGGTTACGATTGTATTACGACCTTTATGACTCCTTTACAAAACAAACACACTTCATCCCTCGCTCAATTCACGTTAGCGCTCCACAACTTGCTCGCCTCTTCCTTTACAACATTTACCGACACCATTGCCTTTGCCGCAGTATCATTTCGGATCGCGACCCTAAATTTACCTCGACATTTTGGCGAGCACTTTTCAAATCTATGCAATCCAAATTAGAGATTTCCAGCTCATACCACCCACAAACCGATGGCCTAACCAAACGCACACACCGCACAATAGCACAAGTACTTCGTTCATGTGTTCACCAACAACATCAAGATTGGTGAAACTGTTTATCACTTGCCGAGTTTGCTTGCAACAATACGGTTCATTCCGCTATAGAATTCTCACCATTCGAAGCCCTTCACGGACTAAAACCCTTAACACCTGCCAGTCTCCTTACCGACAACCCGACCTCTCCCTCCTTGGATGTCATTGCCAAGATTCATGACATTTACGCCTTGATATCCGAACAACTCAAACTTGCCGATGTTTACCAACCTACGAACGACGACCGCCACACTAAACCGTTTGACTTCGCAGAAAATGACTTTGTTTGGCTCTCTACAGCTAACCTCTTGCTACGCAACCAACCATGGACCAAATTTCGACAACGCTTCATTGGCCCGTATGCCGTCTCTGCTAAGATTTCGTCACTTGCCCGATGCCTCCGCCTCCCCAAGTCCATGCGATGCTATAATGCTTTCCACATTTCCAATTTGAAACCATGTCAATAACCCCATCGCCCGCGAAATGCTGTTCCCGGCCGCATTGATGCCCCACATGATGAGTTTATCGTGGATGCTATTTTGGACTTCCTCATTGGGCACTCGCCGGACCGCAGCCAACGCGGCCCACGCCTTGAATTTCTCAAGCATTAAGACGGCTATGATCCCACACATGAATCTTGGGAGCCGTTTGCCAACCTCAAATACGTGAAGGCGGTTCACGACTTTGCACGCTCCAACGTAGCTCTCGCCCACCCGTTCCGCCAGCCTACGTACCTCCAACACCACAGCCAATACCCGACGCGTTTTCCGCTCTCCATTCCGTAAAACGCCAAACAAACTACCACCTTTTTGGGGCGGGGTAGGAATGTCAGGTCTACATCAAGACCTAACCAATATGCATGCAGCCATGTACTAGCCAAATACAACTTTTTACATAATACAACAAACACATAACTAGTAACTGTGACGCCAGACTTAGCACCACAACAATATCTCTTATGCCTAGCATTAGTGACACTCGTACAATGCCATGACAACAACCAACCAAGCTACGGCCCACAACAACCCGTAAAATTATGATACGTCGGTATCCAGCCTGCCCTTAGCAAAGTCAGCCGCATATTAGACCTCGGAAGGACCAACAACTGATTTGACATTGGTTTCTGCTAACAATATTCTACTCGTTTTTGCCAAAACCTATTGCATTTGCTTACATATTCACTAGATCTATAATTGGTTTCGGCAACAATCCAGTCGTCGAGGCTGTACCGCAGTCGGAGGCGATCAAGACCACAAATCACGCTCTAGTTGAAGCTCAGAAGAGCTTGAAGATAATATGTCTTCTCGCCATACGGAGCCGGTGCGTAAGATTAACTTCGACAATGCAAGTCGCCGGGCGATGTCAACAACTTTGCGCAATTCTTAACTACCGGCTTTAGTGACGACTAGACGAAGAGCACCGCCACCGAGGAGGAGGTTGCAGAGAAGACCGTCAACGAGGGTAAAGCAACGTATCCTTCGAAGGTCATCGGGGCGTTTTTGCGGAAACATCTACCGCGTCTACACGTGAAGATTTATCTTCCCGTGGGCGCACTTCGCAAGATCGAGAAGGAAATTGCTGACTGCATCACGGAGTACTACGACGAGATTTCTGAGGACCTCTTCATTCACTCTAAGGTCATAACCCGGGGCTACCACACCATCTTGAACCTTATCTCTTCGAAGCAAGGAGCAGAGGCATGGCCTCGTCAAGGCAGTGCTAGCTTACGGCATAAAGCTCCCCAAGCTCAAGTCGACATGAGTTCTTCGGCGGAAGATGTCGAAACCGAAGGAGGATCTCGGCGTAGATGCAAGAGTGCAAGCTACGATAAGTGACGCACAGGTAATTTTGACTACGCGCATCCGTTGGTTGGTGGCGAACAAGAAAGACTTTATCACCCCCCGGATCGACATCAAGGTGCCGATTGAGCTCCTCGGCGACGCATGCGGCATCTTCAAAAAGAATAAGGTGCAGCGGACATCCATCGTGCTGAAGACAATCTACAACACCTCCGGTCTCAAGCAAGAAGCCTTCTTAACAATCGACGAGATTTTGTACCAATGTGGAGTCAACAACGTTGAGAAATGCACGCTCCTTGTTTTATTTTATGGGGGACGACAAGTACAAGCTCATATCGAGGAGAAGCTACCGACGCTTGCAACTGTGATGTCGGAACTAATGTCTAAAGAGAGCCTAGAGGTGGATGGCGTCAAGTACACTTTCAAAGTGACTTTTGGAGGTACGCCGTAGGTCGTGCGTAATGTTATGTACTTATTTTCTGTCGTTTTAGATGCATCTTATGGCGTTCCGTGAAAATGTCATTAAAGCGATGCTGTGATGGTATCTAGCATTGAACTTTAAAGCAGTATGTTACATTCATTCATGCTTCGTTTTGGGGTCCTATTGATGTCATGAGTTGTCACATGGCCTCTTGATGTATCACCTATTTCATTTTCTGCTAACTCATAAATGTGTTTTCCTGTCGTTTTAATTGCGCGTTATGGTGGTTTTTCTGAAAATGTCATTCAAGCGATGCTGTTATGGTATCCGGTTATACTAGTAAACATTCAGTCACACTCTTTCATGCAATGTTATGGGGTCCTATCGAGGTCCTGAGTTTTCACATGGCCCCTTGATGTATCCCCTTCTTTGTAATCAGGGATAATCATGTTATCGCAAATAGGGGTAACAGTACGGTATACGGGGGCGACACAATATACACAAGCGACTACTTATTAGATAGCAGGGGGCTCCGATCCTTAAGCTTCGCATATTCTGACACGTAGACACACCGTCTCACCAGGGTGACACCATGGTTTTCCGTCACGGGTCTATCAGATGGCCATATTGTCTTCTCGTTCCAGCGCCTTTTGGCAAGCAGATTGGCTACGGCATATGTGCTTTTGTCGTGTGGTAACTGTGCTGGCTTTGGCGGCGGTGGTGCGCGCGGACAATCTGTCGCCGGTTCGCTGCCCTACGGCGGCGCGTCTTGGCGGCAGCAGTGATCCCGTGCCCAAGTCCAGCTGCGCAAAGTTTATCTACTTGCACGTCCCAAAATGCGGTGGCACCTCTGTTATGAACTCTCTCAGCGTACTTGGAAGGTACGGCGTGCACATTGTCAACCAGGACAGCTACAGCAGCGGTAGCTTAGAGAACGAGCTGACACTGGAGGGGCTCATGCCGCGGCGTTGGCCGCGGAAGGTTATTGAGATTCACATAAATTCAGGGGTGCCGTACCTGCGGCTGCACGCCAAAATTTTGGGCCTTCGGTCAGTGTACAGGAAAGCAGGGTGCCGGGTGTCACTGGGGGTGTTACTGCGCGAGCCGGAGTCGCTCGCCAAGAGTTGGTATTCGTACTGTAGCCGGCGGCATAACAAGTACGGTACTAAGTACGGTCTGCCGCCCTTTTGGTCCCTCCTTCGCGCTTGTGGTCGGCGCAACGTGATGACAAACTTTTTGGCCAGTAATGCCTTCTGCGAGCGACCGACTCGCGGCCAAGCCAGTAGGCAGATAGGCGCCCCGGCGATAGGCAAGCTTGCGGCCATCCTCCGCGACTTCGACCTCCGAGACGATGTGCGCAACATGGGCGCATGGATGGGCAGCGTGTTTGACTTTCTGCAGGTACTGGTACGGGTATACCTGGTACCATAATCTTTTTCCTACCGCAAACTGTGTACTAAACGTACCACGCACATCCGCAGTCATAAAATATATTTCAATCTAATTGCCGGACTACAGTATGATAAACAAGTTATTCGGAGAATCAGAGTACGGGATACCGGGTAGTGATATGTTGACCGACGGATGCTGGCGTATCGCTGATGGATATCATGGGATGGAGGTCGTAGGAGTTGAGCAGCGCTGTCGTCGTCGTCGCTCACAATGATTAGCAATACGTAGTCGGGCTCTACTGCAGGGTGTTTATTTGGTTGGGTGAAATACCGCTCCGCCAGGCAGGATAGGACGGCAGGGTACAGCGAAAACACATCTTCTTGACATCGGCTGCACGGCGGTGTTTTGTGTCGTGATGCAACGAGCCGACAACAGGCAGCTAGGGGAATCCAAGGTTGATAATGAACTGAATCAAACATATCGATCTGGCGTGGTTATGGCTGGGCTGAGAGCTGCGGGATTTTTCATATTACAGGTGGATCGCCGGCACTGTCGGTTGGCGCGCGTAAATGACCGTGGCTCGTTCCGCGGATCGCTCAACGAGACCGAGCTGCGGGCGGAGCTGGCTCTATCGCTGCCTATCCGTTCCACGGATATGTGTCGGTGCAGTCCCGAGACGCTGCGGCTGGCGAAGGAGGCGCAACGGGTGAGTGGGAACGGGACAGCAGCGACGGTGGGGCAGGACGAGGTGGATTGGCTTACGGGGCTTGACAAGCGACTGTACCGAAAGGTGTTGCAGTGATGCTGGAGGCCACCTTCACTGCACGCGATGTCACAGCCAGTGAACTCGGCCTTAGTGTCGAGACGCGGTGAGTTGGTCACGTCTATCGAGCCGCGAGGCAGGAGTTCTGCAAACAACAACGTACCGAAAATGGCGGAAGAGCCAATAATACAGGACTCCGATTCACCGAGGTTGCTCGAGAAGCTTGCAGACTTGCAACGCCGAAAGTCAGAACCAGTCTCGCGCGGCTGTAGCGATATCGCAGCGCGGGGTGTGGAATACTTCGGCAGTGAACGTGGCGAGTAGCGGCTTGGACTTTGACAAGAGCTAGCGAGGTACCTCCAAATCCTAAACCCTAACGAGTACCGGACATACCCTACATATAGGGTATAGCCCCCGCCCGTTACTCCGTTGATAGGCGGTCTTCATTCGCCAACGTCCGCATGCTGGCATTTGTGCCACAGCTACGATTGGGAACCAACCAAGAAGGAAGGGGGGCAAAGTCAACAGAGTCACTACACTCCACCAACACATCCGCCCGTGCCGCTGATATCGTCATTTCACTCCAAAATATATCAGAGAGTTAAAATTGTTTACAAACATTTAGCGCAAAGCCGAGTCTGACTACATCAGCACAGCACAATATGGCGATATGCCTTCAACGGGTGGACCTGAAACTTCTCAGGCTGCCGATGAACTCGAAAACAGAATGAGGTAAAAAGTAGCTGCGTCGGAAGCAAACACATTTGAAATAGTATTTCGCTGGGTGAGGTGCTCCACCGACTCTCAACTGTCCGAGTGCTCGCTCACGTCCCCGCGTCCCGTGGTGCTTGAATCATGAACTGCTACCCGAGTAATCCTTAGCCCCAATAAGATGTCATTCATGAACAGTTTTTGTGAGTTGACGCTGAGGCCATCACATTTTGATAACGTGTCCAGGTGCCGAAGACGTCCAGAAGAAGATTGAGGGGGTGTTGTAAGTAAATCCTAATGTAGATTAGTTACAGCGAGCTAATGTACGCTCTGCTAAGAGTCCGTATGTGAAGGGCATCGACTAGAGAGTGCCCGACGCACGACAATACTGGCTAGCCTGTAGACACCTAACATCTCTAGTCACCATCACTTCTCTTGTCTCGACACCAGCCGTCACCCAAGGCTTGTCGTTAGCGTACATGTAACTAGCACACCGCAAGTTACAATATCTTCCTGATCGAACCGTGCACACCACGTTGAACAAAGGGGGGGGGGGATAGACACTTAAGGTTCAACAGTATTCTTTGCAGTCCAGCCCATCCTTGACATGCGCTAGAGAGGTGCTTGCTTAGGGTTTGATGATCTTGGGGTTAAGGTCTTTAAAACCAATCCTCAAGAATGCGGTTTGACATTACTTTGTAGTGTAAGTGAGGCCGTCGATTTTTCGAAATAGGGGGACTAAAAAACATGGGCGGCACACCAAAATCACATTGTTCAAATGTGATGGCCTGAATGAACGTGTGGGCAAATTGTGGGCCTCCTGGCGCCGAAGGGTCTCTCTCGCTGTCCATGTTGCTCACGCGGACAACGTCTTCCGCGGTTTGTCCGCCGCCGGAGACGGTGTGGAGGCCGCTTCTTCCTCGGGTGGGATGCCTTCTCCTGCCACGGCGCTCTTCACCCGCGCCATGGGCCGCAAGCGTCCCCGTGCTTCCTCGAGCGGCGCCGCTTGTCGCCTCCATTTGTTGCATTCTCGGCGTTGCCTAGGACTTTTCTTAGTTTAATCTGCGAGGTTTGTGCACAATGTAGTTCTTCCTTTTTCCTTGCTTCGGATTCCGTGATCCTCTCGTCACTCTTGCCCTTTTGTTTCCTCTCCTTTTTTCTTTGTCCGTGCTCATCTTGTTATTATGTTCTTCTTCTTGTAATCCATTTTTACCTGAATGAACATGACAATGCATTACACATATTGAAACTCATCATTAACTTACGTCGTGTACAAGTATGTTGGAGAACTTGAGAATGGCTCTCCGGAGCGTTCTGACAAAACACGAGATTTTTCGAGGGACACGTCAATTTTGAGCACAGAAGGCTTTTGGTGGGTGCCGTCTCAGTGGCCGCAAGATTTTATTCACCAGCCAGATCTAGACCCAGTCCGTTGCCATGACCGCGACCGACAGGCACGTCGCAACGTCGCAACCTAACGTTGTTACGAGATAAAGATAAGCTAGATCGGTACATGTTTCAAAAGTGCGCGGCGCTCCAAACATGACCCCGTATGTGAGCACGGATGGACATGTACCTTGGTTCACATGGGTGGAATAATAAGCTCCCCGAGGCAGTCGATGTAAGTGTGAGTATGGGGCCGAGAACCAGCGAGTCATCAGCATGGAATGGGGCACCGGCGCAAAGTGATGGTCACTCGTGTGCATACCATACTGGGGACAATGGCAAACGACCATGTAAACATGGGCCACTAACACTAGACCAACTGAATAATACCAAATGACGGGGGATTTATCGAGCTATGATCACATGGTTGAGTTGTGCATATGGGTCACCTCCCCGTCGCTGTTTGGTTCTCTCTAGCCAACGATAAGTACTTACTTACAATAAACCTCGTATGCCTTTGTAAACTATTTTGTAAGTGATTAGGATCCAAACATTTGTTGGTTTACTTACAACGCACCAATTTGATTACATTGTGACAAAAAGTGTTCGCACGTATGAAACTAACACGCGGACGCCAAAACACACCCTCCCCCCCCTCCTTCGCCCCATCACACGTCGTACCACTGGCTGCGAGCGTTGCTGTACTTGGTGGGCGAGCCAAACATGGGGGCGGAGGAAGAGCGGGCGCGGTTGGGCATGCCACCCGCCGCACTGCGGCCCTGATACTGCTCCTCCCTCTGCTGCTGACCCGGCGAGCGAGGCCTCCCAGGGGAGCGCTCCCCCTTACCCCCGCCCCCACCACCCCCCTCCGCACCCCGCTTTGGCTGCTGCTGCGCCGCGTCCACGAAGGGGGAGAGCGCCATGTCCATTGGGAAGCTGACGTCCGCGAGCGCGGGGTGGTGTGGCTCCGCCTGACTCACCCTCACCGCGCGCCGCCAGTCGCAGTCGTGCTCCGCTTGCACCTCCGCTACGCCCAGCGGCATGCGGCCCCATGCGCTGTAGGTGAAGCCGGGCGCGATGGAGTGCTTGGGCGGGTCGGGAACGGTGGAGGTGAGGGAGAGCCGGCGGCCGTTGTGGGTCAGCGCCTGCGACACGTGCTGAGGGTGGTCCTGGTGGGGAAGAGGGGAGGGGTGGCAGTGAGCGAAGGTGTGTGCGTGCGTGCGTGCGTGCGCGCGCGCGCGCGCGTGTGTGTGTGTGTGTGTGTGTGTGTGTGTGTGTGTGTGTGTGTGTGTGTGTGTGTGTGTGTGTGTGTGTGCGCGTGTGTGTGTGTGTTTGTGTGTGTGTGTGTGTGTGTGTGTGTGTGTGTGTGTGTGTGTGTGTGTGTGTGTGTGTGTGTGTGAGGGGGGGCGGATTGAGTAAGAAGGGGGTCTTTGATAGGAAAGGAACCCTTCACATTCTACCAAGAACTCCCAAAAACTGAAAGTCATTCTGAATTCGGGCATGAATTATAAATTGAGTTTCTGAGTGAATTCGATAATGAATAAAACATACAACGGATTGAACACAAAATTAGTGAGCCGATGAGTGCGTGTGGGTGTGGGTGGCCGACTGAGCGCGCGAGTAATGTCATAAATGCACTGACGAAATGGGTAATTGGTACAAATGTCCAACACGTTCAACGCCAGGTATACGAACGAATTGGAACGAGAGGATTTAGAAGGTGGTGGTGGAAGAGGGGGGGGGCGTAGAGGCACGCCATAACAAGGCCGGTTATTGGCCAGGAGCTGCATTTATCGACAGACGCTTTTGCCTATGCCGAATGAAGATGAGAGCGAGTGGAATGAGGAGAGAGAATGAAAAATGGAAGAGGGAACATCTTTTATTGCGTGTATTCAACCACAGCTCAACAGATAGCTACGGAACAGACACTCGAAAGGAGACGAGGCCCTGGGTTACAATTCAGAGATAGAGCAAACGTTGCTCTGCAGAGTGGGTAGCTGTTTCGAAGAGGACACGCCCGATGCCATCAACCCAAAGGGGTGCGAGAGGCGGTACCAGCCCAGTAGCATCGGGTAGCAACTCGCGAGATACGAGTAAATACATATTGTGAGTTTATGAGTTATCTGTAATGTAAGACGCTATGCTTTCGGGAATTCAGGCCTGAGTGACGTCTTGTGGACGGAGGAAGGAAGGGGGCGAGTTGAAAAAGTGAGGCTGTGGGGTCGGATGTGAAATGTGCGATGGGTGTAGTGGGCGGTGTGGAATCACCTGCACGGAAGCTGACTCTGGGATCTGATAGAGTGGGAGCACGTTGGAGCAGCCAGACTCGCTGGGCGGCTGCTCCCCCGCGCCGCGCTTCTCCCTCCCCCCCTCGCCCTTCCCCCCACCCGACGAGGACGACGACGCCTCGCCCTCAAGGCTGGAGCGGTTGGCGGAGGGCGCATCGGCGCGCGAGTCGCCGCCGTCTGTCGCCCCCGCCGCGTCCATGTTGTCCAGGTCCGCTGTGAGGTCGCCGATGATCCAGGCCTGCTTCTGTTGTAGTTGGCTCATGCACGCCAGGCTGTGCGCCTTCTGCATCCTGCTCTCCCACGCCACACATCCCCACCGCAGCCCATCACACCAGCAACACAAGGACACCATCAGCTATGGGGGTGATCATGACGGATACGACTGCATGGTGAGCGTGTCATTAGAGTGGCATCCACCGTAATGCAAACTTCACAGGGCAGCACGTTGCTACATAAGAGTTGCTGTACATGCTAAATTTCCCTCGAAATGGTGCGAGCAAACTTTTGAAAGGAAACGACTCCCCAGCTAGAACAATTGAACTGCGCGCTGATGAAATTCGGAGGAACGGACGTCCCTGTTTCTGCGGCTATCCAACAGTCACACATCAAGTTGTACCAGAGCTCTTATTCTTGGTAACAACTTGAGGCATGTAGAATAAGGAACAAAAACCACTACAGAACGCCTAGCATCTGGGCATCGGTCAGCGCAGGAAAGACTCAAAATTGCGATACTCAGATATTCACAAGACTCTCTCACTCTCTCTCTCTCACTCACTATCTCTCTCTCTCTCTCTCACTCTCTCACTCTCTGTCACACTCTCTCTCTCTCTCTCTCTCTCTCTCTCTCTCTCTCACTCACTCACTCTCTCTCTCTCTCTCACTCACTCTCTCTCTCTCTCTCTCTCTCTCTCTCACTCACTCTCTCTCACACACTCTCTCTCTCTCTCTCTCTCTCTCTCTCTCTCTCTCACACATACACACACAACCTTGCACGCGTACCCTCTCTCTCTCTCACACACATACGCACTTTCTCTATCTCTTTCTCCCTCACACGCACACACACACGCACACAAAGAAACCCGGCCACACTTAGTCACATATGCAACACCATCCTTTAGAACACATACAATTACAGTGTTTACGGGGGACGGGGGGGAGAAGGCATACATACCGCTGGGGGTTGACCCACTGCCGACCCCCGGAAGCCGACTGCTGTTGGGAGGAGGACGATGCCACAATGAGCGCCTGCTCCTGCGCCTGCGCCAGCCCCTGCTGGCACTGCCACTCCGTGACCGCCCCCCAACCGTAACGGTACGCGTCCCGCACGATACGGTCCATTAGGTTGTAGTCCATCAGCTTGTAGTGCTGCGCAGGTTGAACAACGGAGTGATAAGGGGGACAGAGACAACAACAATGGGCAGAGGGAGGAAGACGGTGGGAGGGAAAAGGGAGGATGGCTGTGGCTGCGTCGTCTTGCCTGGATGCCGGGTGGGCGCAGGTAGAGGTCGATGTGGAAGTCACGCTTGACCTGCTTCATGTTCTGCGTGTGGCCCATCCATGTGAGCGCGTTGATAAGCTGGTTGTATCGCGGCATCATTGTGTAGCCTGCGATTCGGTAATTTGTGGCGAGAGGTAAGGTAATGGTGAGGCTGATAAGTAAGGACGCATGGTGAACATGAGGAGCAACACCCAGGGAGGGGCGGGTGGAGGGGAAGGGGGGCGTACCGAAGCGGAGGGAGGGCAAGGGGCACCAACGGTCCCAGAGCAGCTTCCACCCGCTCACGCCACCGTCATAGCACTGCAGACTCTTCCAGGGGCCCTCCTTGTCCTCGACGTCCACCACGATGCAGTTACCCACGCCGCGCGCGTACATCTCCGCCACGGGGATGTTATTCAGGTAGCCGCCGTCCACGTGCAGTTCTCCCTCGTAACAGACTGCATGGCGAGTGTGTCAACGCATTATCAGGGAGACGAGAAAATAGAAACGGCAAAGTAGCATGATGACAGGCGGGTGGTAATCGTGTGTCTGCGCTCAAGGTTGTGCATTTGATCGAGTGAGAAATATAGATTATTTGTGTGCATTTGATCGAGCGTGTGCGAGAATGTGTGTGTGTGTGTGTGCGAGAATGTGTGTGTGTGTGTGTGTGTGTGTGTGTGTGTGTGTGTGTGTGTGTGTGTGTGTACGAGAATATACAAAATATGGAGTACATGCGTGCGCGTGTTTAGTCAGGTGTGTGTATTTGTGTGTGCGTGCGCGCGCCCGTGTGTGTGTGTGTGTGTGTGTGTGTGTGTGTGTGTGTGTGTGTGTGTGTGTGTGTGTGTGTGACTGATTGTGCGTACATCATGCCTGTGCGACGCGTAGGCAGGTAAGTATAGCACAGACGAAGGGACAGGGGATTGAGGTTTGACAGGGCACGCACCCGGCGGCACAAGGCCCACAATCGTCATGGAGGCGCGCACCAGAGCGGTCAGGTCGCCCTTCTGGTGATTGTGTGCCTCACCCTGGTTCAGGTTGGTGGTGATGCAAAAATATTGCAGCCAGGTGTCCTCGATCCTCTGTGGCGGTGGGGTGCAGTGTCGGACGAGGACGGGCACATCATCAATTCACAAGAAAATCAGCGCTTACTAGAGGACATGCAGTAAGCTGAGTGAATATGAGGTCTTAAACGTGAGACTAGTCTGATGAGGAACGGAGGGGGCTTTGCCTGCGGTCCAAAGGAGAGGGCCTCCTGCACAAGCTGGTCAAAGCCGTCGCCAGAGAAGAGGCTGAGCAAAGGCAGCGTGAGGTCGGACAGGAGGTGGTGGACGCTGCCCAGACGGCTGGCGTACTGGCGAACCTGCAGGTTGCGTGGGGCGCATGAGACGTAAACGAAAAGCAGCTAGAGTTAACACCATGACGATTGAATGCCTTGACATTCTTGCACATTGTCTTATGGAAATGCGTGTGCGCGCACGCGTGTGTATGTGATGGAGCTAACGCAGCGACTACTGAATGCCTAAACAATCTCTCACTTTTTTCTTTGGGAAATGTCCCCTACCCTCGCCCCGGACATACATCCAGATTTGTAAAAGTGATAAGTGCCTATGTCGCATAAATGTTTGACCACCGTACCAGACGGGCACAGGGAGATTGCACACACGCACCTGGTTGAGCATGAGGTCCCAGGTGAGGCCCTGCGAGTAAAGCGCGGCCATGAAGGCGCCCTGACTGGTGCCCCCCACCACGTCCACCTCCAGTCCCGCATCGTCCAGCGCGTGCAGCACGCCCAGATGCGCCAGCCCGCGGCTGCCGCCGCCAGAAAGTACCAGCCCCACCGCCTTGCCCGCCATCCACCGTGCAAGACGGGCCATGTCTTTTGGGTTATGCGGTCTGCAGGTATGCGAACGTCAGCGGCGGTGTCAGCCCACCCGCAGCTGGCGCTCGTCTGCGCTCCACTTCCATAGCAACACAAAGAAAATCCCAAGAGATGCAATGCAGTGCGATGAAGAGCCTCCAGAGAAAGCACACGATATATAGCGCGGGTACTTGGTGTGGCGGTTGTGCGGGTGCGGGAGTGGGGGCTCCACCTGACGTGATGGTGGCGCTTTAGGTATGGTCGCGAGTCGAGCCACTTGGCGGTGCCAATTGGTGGCGAGTCGGAGCTGTGAATCAGCACAAGCTCTGTTCGCCGCGGAGGTGCCACCAGCTGGCAGCCGCCGGCACGCCTCTATCAATAACACGGCGCACGTTCAGCGCCGTCATCTCAGTGAAAAAGACACACACACACACACACACACACACACACACACACACACACACACGGCCACTGGTCGTGCTCAGGGCTGTCTCATACGATCCGTTCCCAAGCTGCAATTACGAACGATTCCCGCCACAGCGAACCTTGGACCCAACGCGCACGATGAGCTCCTCCTCCATGCTAGTGGCCGTAGGATGGGCCTCGGCGTTGGCGGTGAGCAGTACACAGTCCGCCTGGCTGACGCACAGCTGGCTCCACGGTGACGCCTGAGCGTCGGTTTCCAGCAGGATGAAGCGGAAATCTTCCTCCTGCTGCGCCATCCAGCTGGTCACCTTGGAGCGGTAGAACGCCGTGTGGAGGCGCTCCGAGGCGGTGGGGAAGGCGAGCTGTATGGAGGCGCTACTCAGATGTAGCACAGGTCCCCACTTCTCCAGCGCGTCCTGTCACCAGTAGCAGCAGCAAGCCATCATCAGTGCGATAATTGTTAAGGTGTGCTGCTTGTCAAGGCGGGCGAGTAGACTGTTGCGGATTGGGGGGCGGCATGCACTTTCAAACGTTTGCACAGATTTCCAGCGGCGCTGGAGCGCAAGGGCGCGGGGGGCTTGAGGTCGCCATTGAAGCTTTGTTGGCTCGCAGACCGGCCATTGCTGCCTGTTGGGGGGAAAGGCATGAGCGGCAGATAACTTTGGGTGCATCTTGAATAGCAAGCTGGCAAGCGAAGTACCGCTCGACTGGTGTTTTTGTACCTGTCACGCCTGTATAGGTGGACTGCAAGGGAGGTCATACCTGTCGGCATCACCGCAATTGTGACCACCTCCTCCTGCTTTGTGCCCCCAACCTTCCGCCCCCGCTTCCTGTGACATCGGCATTTCATTCAGGAAGCGCGCCATGCACGTGTGGCGTCACACGACCCCCCCCCCCCCCCCCCCCTAATCAGGGCACACAATGGATCTGCAGTGCGGCGACACCGGCACCACTCGCCGGCAACCCACCTGATACGCCTCACACTCGCCACCGTTGCGCGTGCCACACTTTGTACCGCCACCGGGCTCTAATGGCAATCAGGAAAACAAAGCCTCACAAGTGTCAGACACTGAAGCCAGGATCAGCTCATGAGGTCCGCTACCTAGAGAAATATAATATATACAAAAACAGGTTGGGTTCCCACACCCTCGACAATACTATCCTTTCAACCCAAACCACTTCCACATCACCGCTTCCACAACCACTATCTACCGAGAAAGTTGATATATTACGCTTAGAAAGATCAGTACATAGACTGATGCGAGTTTTCCCTGCAAAACATGTGATCATTTATACACGGCAATCTGGGAAAGAGTAGCTGCCCAATGAAGCTGTTTTGGGGCTAAGAGTGTCCTCTTGGCTTACCTGTGTGAGGATGACGCGCCAGGCCCCTTGGCTCATCCTCACAAGCTCGCAGTCTCGCACGGCACGTGCGCTGCTGTGGTGCACGCCACCCGCCGCGAGCTCCAGCCCGCCCATCACCTCGCCGCGCCCCCACTCACTCTCCACCACCGGCCGCGCAGTGCCGCCGCCCACCGCGTCCGGCTCGTGGTTCAGCGACTGCAGGCGGCCGCTGATGTTGATGAAGAGGCAGTTGGCGGGCTCACCCTGCCGGAATGCGTACTCCCCCGCGCGTAGCCACACACGATTAAGCCCCAGGCGCAGAAAGCGTCGAATCTTTGGCCCCAACGCCTTTCCTGCCGTCAACAGAATCTCAAGGTAGGACGCCTGCCTGTAAGCGCACAACATGACGCAACGCACCCAGTCAGACAGCCCACAGTGAAGGGACAACGGGTGAGGGAGAGAGTTAACCCTGGGTGTTCCACGCATGAAAGTGTGAGAGGAGTGGCACACCTTATGGCCAAGATACGCTCGAGCTCCGGCTGGCCGATGGCCACTAATACACACGGCTCTGTGGCGCGCACGATGGTGTTGTGGGAGGTGTGCGTCAGGAAGGCGGCGCCGCCGACAAGAGAGCCGGGGCTCACAACCGCGGACTCGGGTCGCTCTGTGCTCTTTGCGCTGGGCCGCTCGCTCAGTAGGTGACCCTACCGAACCATCCATCCAACCACACACAAACACGCACACACACACATACACACAAACAGACACACAAACAGACACACACACACACACACACACATTCAGCTCAAGTTATCAAGACGAACGCTTCAGCTCTCAGCAGTTGAATTTCAACTTTATCATGAGAGTATTTTATCAATGTCCAGGAATGCTTCTGTGATGAATCAAAGCAAACATGCTCCATGCAACCAGCAAAAGCTGAAGCCCCGCAAGCAAATACGCAACAAGTGCCAAAAGGGGTAGAAGAGACATCTGGTCGAGCAAGAGCCCCACCTGCACCACGATAAAGAAGCAAGTGGAGGGCGACTGGGAGTCCGGATCGATCTGCACATAATACCGTCACCATCCTCTCAGTTCCGCTTCATGGGCTGGCTGCGTGCAGCATGTGCTGGTTGCGTGTGCCTCATTCTGGGCCTACGATACTCAGGCGGGTGAAAGACAGCCCCACCTGTTCCCCGTGACTGAGCAACTTAAGAATGGCTGGGTTGCGACCCGGAGGGGAGCAGAGCAGGCGCCAGGTGTCGCTGCTGAAGGCGGCGTCCTCCACCCCCACTACATCCCAGCCGCCCGCGAGCGTGGCGCTGCTCGCGTACATAAAGGTCCCACGTCGCGCAGGGCGCCGCATGCACGCTGGGCCTGAAAGCAATAAAATGGAGGATACACAAAAAAATTGCCCCTTTTAATAAGACCCCCACCAAACCTTTACAAACCTTTTTCTTCTCCCAAGCAAGTTCGCACACCCTCACGCGCACAAACTACCCCCCAACACACACATACACACGCGCGTGCGTGCAAAACCACAAGCACGCAAACAGCTACGCTCACACGCACAGACATAGCCACATGCTAAACACGCCTCCTCCTCCCCCTTCCCACCGCCACTCCCACACAGACAGTGCACCTTACATAAAACACAATTTGCAAAGCCAATGAATTGTGTGTAGTAACAACCAAGAGCCGCAAATGCCATTTTTTTCTTTAGCTCGAATTCAAATTCGCGCACAGGACCTCAGCCAGTATGACAGCAAGAGCTGAAGGGAGAGTGGGGTTGGGGAGAGGTAGGGCCAGATGGGCGAGGCCGGCTGCACTCATACCTGCCAGTTTCTGCAGCTGCTTAAATGTTTCGCTGTAGCTGACACGCTGCCTTCCGAGCCCAGACGAAGCAGAGGGGCCGGTGGCTGGGGAGGTGTGCGTGCCGGCAGTGTCATTGGGTGTAGCCTGCTCCTGCGCAGGGCCCGATGCGGACACCTCTGCCGCTGGCTGCGGTGGCAAAGGAGAGGGTCCAGCGGGTGCTTGCACAGCTGCCTCTGCTGCTACTGCTCCAGAGTTTCCAGCTGCTAGCTTCGCAGCCTTCCCCACAGCGTCAGTGGCGTCCGCGCTACCCCCTCCCATCTTGAGAAAGTCGCTGAGAACAAAGTGAGCTACTCGCCACAGCCGCGAAAGAGCCTGCGCACATTAACCGAGGATTATAGTTGGACAGTGGCTTTCGTTTACAATTTATGTTCCTGAGATCTGTAGAGTGTGACAGGGCGGGCACTAGGAACGAGGGGAGCGGGTGGAATAGGGGGCACAATGGGCACACCCACCTGGGAAAGGTAGAGGTGCAGTGCGCGAGGATGAGTGTCGATGAAGCTGAGGAAGATGTCGCGTGGGACCTGGAGGAGGACTGCCCCACGGGTGAGCGCCATGCAGGTGACGCTTCGCCGCGCGCCTGGTGCAGAGGGGGGAGGAGAGGAAACGCGAGAGGGAGGGAGTCAAGGGGGGGGGGGGGGGAGATTTGAGAAATGAGACTGAGGAAGGTGGGAGGGAAGGAGGACAGAGAAAAGAGCCAGTGGGGAAAGGAAACAGAGCAATTAGGTAGTGAGTAGGATAGAGGAAGGAGAGAAAGATGGGGGCAGAAGGACGGAGGGAAGAAGTAGTGCCTGGTCTGTCAAAACGCCTGAGGGATGAACGATGACGTGTTTAGCGCTGAATACTCCCTCCCCCCCCCCCCCCCCCCCCCCCCCTCTCCTAAACATTCATCAGCCTCTGCTCATCCATGGCGCTCACCATCTAATATGTCAAGATCGCCGACGCTCTCGCCTTCATGGAGCGTATTTGTGTGCACTGGCGCATGCGCGTATGCCCCGTCCTGCATGTACACCCCCAGCTCGCCCTCCATCACGATGAAGATACCGCCCTCGCCAGAGTCACCCGCACGGAAGAGCACCTCGCGCGGCTGCAGCACCACCTGCCGCGCCCCCGCCAACAGCGATCGCCTCATCAGCCACAACCCTTCCCACTTCGCCTCCCTCACGCATTCATGTGATGACCCCACCGCGTTGGTTCGGCACTGGCATTACAAGAGGTTGGGCAGAACCTTCTTGGTGACACGGAACAGCTCCTGACTCTCCTCCAGATCCAGGCACCCAAAAATCTTGGTGGACATGAAAAAGGTTGGGGCCTCGTTGCTCCTGCCACCAACACCAGTCTCAGAGTATTCACACACACACACACACACACACACGCACACAGGTACGATCCCGCACCCTGTGTCATCATTTTCCAACGGCGCGCAACAGTCGCTTTTCGCTTCATCTGGGAAACGGAAGAGCACCCAACGGAGCCTCAGTCACCAACTAGCTGAGACTTGTGGAAAGGCTGACAATGGAAAGCGAGATCAGAGGCGATGCATTTCACGGACCTGGGCAATCCACATCGACATCAATGCTGCTGGCAGTCCGCACTGCTGCGTCGCGCCCGCGGCGAGGCAGGTGCCACAAGTACTCGGCAGGGTTTGAGGGAGGCCTGTCCGCCTCGTGCGACCATAGCGGGTAGCCGCCGTGGTGCTCCGCCAGGGCCGTGAAGAAGGCGTTCAGCAGCCTAACGGCACGCATCACCGCAATGAAACAGAATCAGTTGTCGCATCAGCGCTGCATATCAACTGCTACCATGCTATGAGAAGCCCATAGCCTGCTGCAAGTTATCCTAACCCCCTCCCTACATTCTATCGACGTCCCCACACCCTTAGTCAGCTACCTATACAGCGATTTAGAGGTCACCATCCATTGAGCTTTACTATCCAGCCATCCTTCATGCATTCATTGACATTGCCCTACCGCCCAGCCCCATCCCTTGTAGCAGCTGCAAGTCTTCTCTATCGACTCCGTTTCAGTGCCGATTGAGTGTCCATCCAGCTCAATGGTTTTGACTCCAGCTCTACGTGAATGTCCACCCCCTGTCCCATTTATGTCACCACCGCAACAGTACTGCATGGAAATTCCTATAGCCTGCTGCACGGTGCGCATTAGCATGCCTCATCCCTTTATTTTCACTCTCCTTTACGCAGACCTGCCCAGCTACTCTTACAACGATTCTTAGGTCACCATCCTTACAACCTAATCATTGTCCGTGCATCCTTAACGCATCCACTAGCACCATCCTACAGCTCAGCTTCTCCCTGCCAGTACCTGTAAACTCTCGCGCTAGTCTCTATTTCAGCGCCCATCCTGCTCAATTATGTCTAATCAAGCCAGTTGTTGAATGCCCCACCGCCCTTGCTGAACCGTGAGTGCAGCGCGAGGTGTTACTAACTCGACAAAACCAGCTGCCTTCGCACCCACTGACGCCTGCTCTGCTTTGTGTGCGCCCTGATACGAACACGTGGCGAAGAAGCATGAGGTTGATAGGTTAGGCGCAGGAGTGGGCGCAAGACGCAAAGTACCTGCGCGCGCGTCCGACGACGGAGGAAACGGCGCCGTTGTAGGTTTCGGCGAGCGCGAGGAAGGTACCCATTCCCAACAGCACTCGCAGCAGCTTCGACGGCTGCCGTCGCCGGAGCTGCAGCGGCCCCAGGAGCCGGTCCAGCGCTTCCATAGCACCTCGCTGAACCTACACCTCAACCTGGTTCCTTCCTCGCCTCCTGTGCGCAGCGAAGCGTGAACCGGGCAAGTCGAGTTTCAGCCGTTGTGGCGGAGGATGAAACATACGGGTACTGCAGTAACGCCTGCGGTGGGTACAGCTCGTACGATGGCCGAAGCGACACGCTCTTCCACTGCCAGCGACAACGCGCCTACTGGAACTACCTTGCGGTATACCTTGCGGAACTACCTTGCGGTATACGGGATTTAGAAATCGGTGATGTAATGGAGTGATAGAGTAGTTTTTTCTTTTTTGGTCGCGTCCTTTTCACCTTCTGACTAGCGCGACCCAGGTGGTG
Organism: Tetraselmis chui; assembly: GCA_026401115.1. Taxonomy (NCBI): domain Eukaryota; kingdom Viridiplantae; phylum Chlorophyta; class Chlorodendrophyceae; order Chlorodendrales; family Chlorodendraceae; genus Tetraselmis; species Tetraselmis chui. The sequence continues at coordinate 29,806 of JAPMLY010002014.1, forward strand.
GGGAGTGGGAAGGTGAAATACTCAAATATACGACCGGGGCGCCGGAAGCCGTCTCGGCGCGCGAAGAGCCAAAATGCCGCTCCCCCAAATGACCCGTTTCAAGGTAGCGTCGATAGGTGTTCGGAATATATCATGGCGCTCGAGAGACAGGAGACGGGAGTGGGCGTGGCGAGCGGTGCGATGCTTTTTTTGTGGTCCGACTAGACTAGCGATCATAAAACGGCGGAACGGTGCCACGACTTTGGACGTCGCACCAGCGTCAACACTCAGTACCCTGGCAAGCAGCGACTTTCGCTGCGCTTAATCAATTTTCACGAGTCAGAAGAGAAGATGCCAGACGCGTGTTGCCTGGTGTTTACTGACCTGGGGCTGAGCCACAGGTGAGTCGACGACGGGCGGTGTGGCACTCCGGATACGGCGGTGCCGCACCGCCGGTTTTGCTGACGTGGGGCTGGTGACTCGTTTAGCAAGGCGGTGACTCGCGATCGCGGCGGACTCGTCGATGCCGTACCGCAGCAGTACCTGTACCGCCGAGCTGATGCTGATGGTACAGTACCGGTGGCTGTGGGTACCGTACCAGTACTTTCTGACGAAATTTAAATACACTCCTCCACAAACGTCTCGACGTACAGTATGTTAAATATAAGCTAGTGAAAGACACGCGCCCCTGTCACCACGTCAAGCACGGCGATGCAAAGGTACCACCCAAATTTTGTAGAGCCAGGAAGCAAGCAGCTAGCCGTCATTGGGTATGGTTAGTTAGACGTGAGCTTAAAGCGAGTGTTATTGGTGGAGTTTGTCCAATTAAGCCCATGAATTGGCAAGAAATTGTCTAAACTACACACGTCGTTGTGAGCGACACGACGGGGCAGTGCTCAAGCGTTGACACCTAGCTTCATATTGCTCAGTGAGCCAGATAATTCTCCTTTTACTTTTTGGAGGGGGTTTCGAGGCGTGGATGTCATGGTCAATGCGCGAGGTTTGGTTTGCGGGTGTGTGAATTGAGCATAGAAGTTCATGGCTTCACGCCGCATGCACGGGTGAGGCATTTGGAAAACAAGCGAGTAGAAGACCACATTACGCAGGGTTGATTAGCAATGTAGGCTACGAGTGGGCGAGGGCGATTGCCTTTCGCGAGGGGCGAGGTCCATCTTGGCCGTTTGGGACGCATCCCGTTGACGGTGGTGTTTGGAATGTTTGGGTTTAAGCTTGTATATGCCAACCACACCCGCCCCACGCGCGGTACACGTCGGGAATTGGGCTTGTACATCAGAAGAATTGAAGAATTGACTAAAACATGTCGACAACCCTGCATAAATAGCATCATGAGGTGAGCCAAATTCGACGGACGTTGCATGGCAATGCGGCTCATATTTGCCAGAATATCCCGGAAAGTAGAAAAAATCACATAAAGTCATCAGTAGAAATGGACTTTTGACCCCGAATGTATGTGCATCGCACGCGCACTAAGAAGGCGCGTCCAACATTACATGTTTCAGAAGTTTTCAGCTCAATTGAGTAAGCTATGACCGTTTGAACATTGTGGCCGAACGCGGCTTGCCCGTGATAAATTGGGTTGTGCACATTACTGTGGTAAGTCGATATAAGCGACTTCGTGCGTTTCCGCCACAACGGCTTGCCCAAAACTTTTCCCCTTCATCGCCTATGCATTATATTTGCGCGACCGTCGCATCAGCATTCATATTACGGCGCTTCAAGCCCGTTACTATTTTCGTCCAACCGGCGCGGCGCCTGTTTGAAAGAGCGTGTCGCACGGGTGCGAACTGCGAAGCGATAACCCCATGTACGCATGCCCGGTAGAGCTCGAATTCGCCCCCCGTATTTGTCGGCGCAATCCATTTTGGGCGTCAAAGCAAAGCATTGCCTAGGTTTTATAAGATTTGTCAATAAAATCGACTTGTGATTTTATTTTCATATGAGAAGATGCGAAACATTGTCCATAATTTGATGGAGGAGTGTAAACATACGACAGTAGTAAGCTTTACGACCCATACTGATAATGTCTGTACAGGTACTCTGTGTACTCTGTACAAGAGCCATCCACGAAACAAGCTACTTTACAATACATGTTATTAAGTGTTTACAAGAAACACGCGATGCAGCGCATCATGTCAAACTGCGATGCTGATATGTGCTGATGATGTATACAGGGGAAACATGTGTATACATGTGTGATGATACGCATCTGTACAAACATGCAATATTGTCGGAATCGAGAACGGATAGTTACACGTAGGTCGTGCCGGCCCCACAAGGGGGCCGGCTGTGGTGACTAGACTACTACTAAAGAAGTGAGAAGAAGAGAGATGGCGGCCGGCGAAGGCACCGGCAGGGCCGGCCGACCGCCACAAACAGGGAATAGAGTACCACTAATAGCATAACACTAAGTTCTAGGATGACAAATAGCTACCTTGTACATAAGCACTAGGCAACAAGATGCTAGTGCTAACACCCCCCCTCAAGGTAGCCGAGGTCTTGACGTCGTCCTAGCTTGCGTCGAGGAAGGTGCCATCTTGGTCGAAGGTGTAGTGCTTGTAGCGTGTGTCTCATGCCGGGTAGGTGTAGCGACATGCGCTTACATGAACGTGCCGCTACCGGCGAGTTGCCGATATGAAGCGGTTCCAAATGTACTACGTAATGTACTAGTCTAACATGTAGCGGGAAAAACTGTCCACGCGGGTGAATTTGCCTACGCATGAGAGCGACCGGCGAGGAAGAAGCAAAGCCAACAAGGCCGTTAGGAGCGTGTAGGTACGCAAAAGCATAGACGGGCGCTCGTGTCGACTCCCCCCTTTCGCCGTGGGAAAGTTAAGCTCCTCGCTAATTTAGGTGAGCGTTGCGGCGTTGCATCGGGAAAAAATAATACAATTAAAGCAATAACAATACTAATTAAAGTACGCACGGGCCGAATTTTCGCGCGGGTCGGTCTTAAAAAACCAAATCCGGTCGAGAGCATCGGTAGGCTGAAGGCTAGGTGAGACTGAAAGCTGGGTGGGGCGTGCATGGCGCCGGGCGCTTTACACATGCTCTTCTCCTTTTTACGTGGGAGATGGTAGGAAAGTCGCGGACAACCATCTCGAAGGTGAAGCGTGGTGTCGGTTGGACGATGAATTACTAGCGTGGAGCCGAGCGCTTTACACACGCTCTACTATTTTTTACGTGGGAGTAGGTAGGACTAGCGTGGCGCCGAGCGCTTTACACACGCTCTTCTCTAGTGTAACTTGGTGGAGGTCTCATAACCTGACGAAATCGGGAACGGGTAGTTACACGTATGTCGCGCCGGCCCCAAAAGGGGGCCGGCTGTGGTGACTAGAGAAGGGAGAAGGAGAGAGATGGCGGCTGGCGAAGGCACCGGCAGGGCCGGCCGACCGCCACAAATAGGGAATACAATACCACTAATAGCATAACACTAAGTACTAGGATGATAAATAGCTACCTTGTGCATAAGCACTAGGCAACGAGATGCTAGTGCTAACAAATATGTTGTACGTAACATGGTAAAGAACAAGTGCCCCTCTCACCACGACGTCAAGCACGACGACACCTAGGTACCATCCAAATATAGTAGATTTGGGAATCAAGCAATTAGTTGTCATTACGTATGGTTAGTGTGGAAGGTGGGGGTTCATCTCGGGCCGTCACACGCCTATATACCAAGATCAGACTCACCGGGTTTCGAACTCGCGACCTTACGCGTATTAGGGACCAAGATATGAACCCCCACCTTCCACATTAGTTGGGAGTTGAAAGCGCGCGTTGTGGGACGATTTGTCGAGTAAGGTCATAAATTCTCATGAGACGGTTTAAGCAACTTACACACGTCGTCGTGAGCACCACGCGCGAGCATTGCGCAAGCGCTCATACCAAGCTGCATATTGCTCATTGAACCATGCAACCATATTTCTTGACTTGGTGGAGGGGGTTTGGAGGCGTGGATGCCGTGTTAAATGCACGATGTCTAGTTTATTTGCGGGGGTGTGTGAAACTGTGAATGGATGGAGCATAGAAGCTTGTGCTAGTGGCATAGTTGATGTACTACGAAAATAAGGAGTAATAATCCGCATGCTGCAGATTTGGTGAAACATCGAATCAATGCACAATGTAAATGACCGGGTGGGATTGGCATTGGCGAGGTCCAACTTGACCGTTTGGGATGAATCCGGTTGGTGGTGTTTGGAATGCTTGGGGCATATGCTTGTGCCACAACACCCGCCCCGCGCGTGGCATATGTCGGCAATTGGCCTTGTATAATAGTAGCAATGAAGACTGAATAAATATATACCGCAAAGCCCCGCACAAGTCGCCTCATGAGGCGAGCCGTATGCGGCGGGTGTTGCTTGGCACTCGCCGAATACTTGGCTAAGTTTTGCCGTAATGTCGTGGAGATTAAAATAATTGACCGGAAATCGAATTTTTGGTTTCAGAACCCTTGAGTAGGTGCGTTAAACGCGCATAAAAAGAGCGTCCAATGATAGTGGTAGCTTAGTTAAAAGTTCAATGCTCATATGAGTAAGTTGTGACTCTCTAATCTACGTGGCCGAACGCACCTTGCCGAGTGGCCCTTGATGATTGGGCAATGCGGATATCGGTGGTAGTAAGTATATGCGATTTCATGCGTTTCCTCCACATTAACATGCCCAACAGCTCCCTCTTCCATCGCTAATGCATAATAGTTGCACGACTACCGCACAATAATTCCTAATGCAGCGCTTTGAGCGCGCTGCTTATTCTTTCGTCGGACCGGCACGGCGACTATTTGAAAGAGTGTGTCGCGCACAAGTGCGGGCGCAAAAACCCCATGTCCACAAGCCCTATAGTGCTCGAGATCGCCCCCCCTTATTTGTCGGGGCAATCCATTTTGGGCGCCAAAGCATTGCCCATAAGTTCAGAAAATTTGTCAATACGGTCAATGCATGATTTAATTTTTAACTTACGAAGGTACGAAATCTCGTCCATAACTTTGTGGAGATGTGATGATGGACGGAGCTACAATAATTATCGTATCATATATTGTAAGATCATAAATGTTTACACGACCTACTTCAAACACAACCCAACACTACACTCATAAACAGCCGACGGGGGTCAAAAGCTCGGGTGGTGACAACGAGCGAGGACGCCCCATAATATTTCTCCGCTCCCGTATATGATGCCCGACGACCCGTACCTCGACCCGTGCGAATGACCAAAAGCCCTAAGTTTTCCGCCACTTAGCATCACCCGTCCCTTTCTCTGGGGACCGCACCATGCCAAAGGCGACAAAGATTACTAAGAGGGACATATGCTACATCGCGGGACGAGTCACGAGTACATACATATAGTATGCGATGATTTTTTCGCCGCCTAAACTTGAAATTGAATTGAAACAATGCAAACCAAGATGCTCTTGTCTTAGCCCCCCCCCCCCCCCCCCCCCCCCCCCCCCTCCACCCCTAGCCCAGGTGCATGGTAGCGGTTGAGCATTGTAGCGGTAAGACCAGCCTCCCTATTCCATGTGCTCCATGGTGGCGCATCAGTGGCGGCCCTGGAGGGGGTGCGCTCGCATGCCCGTCGTCACACAACCTCACCTCCCCGTGGTGGTCGCTTGCGTAACATCATAGCCATGCCATGCATGGCACGGTTGGGCGCTTGGTGGGGTGAAAACCGGTAGTTGCGATCCGCGCGATCGGCAGCTCGGAAAGCCTTGGTACGGAGGGCTTTTGAATATACTATATATACGCTACCCGCGCCAAGATCTCCCGCTCGGGCCATCGGATATGTTTTTTCTTGACTTAATACTCCTTAGATACCGTGGCATTTGGGAGGATGGGGCATGTATTTGTGAAACATTTTTTGGCGAGGAGGTACGGACGGATCAGCGGTTGGTTAAGGCTTTTGCAAATGGCGGCGAACATCCAAGAAGAAGCGCCGGGAAAGGATTGATAAAGCGGGTGTGAGAGTGTTGAGTTCATGAATCATGATTTGAGTTATGTCAATGCATGTAGTCGACGGCGACGTAATGGCGTCACGCGTCCACCAACATGAATTCTCTTTGAGGCGGTGATGTACTTGGCAAGCCGGTTTGCCACGACTGCCACATTATGAGAATTTCAACGCTTACCCCGCGAGCTTTGCGGTCTTGGAAAATGATTCCACCGATGGGAATCATCACCGAGAGTGCGTAGCAGGGACCAACGGCTTTTGACACATTTAGCTCTAATAAATCGGCCTATGTGACTATGGTTTTAAGGTAGATCGATCGTAAAGAGGGATCAAGCTTTTGTATTCAGGCCCAACCTCAAGCCCCAAGCGCCCACCCTTTGGCTAACCTTTTGGCGATAGAATGCAAAATAAGAAGCCATCATTATTACCAATTCCCACACATCGTGGAGTCAAATTTTGCAGCTTTGGAGGTCATGTCGTTATAGTTACAAAGTTTGAATCATCAGCAATGTCAATAATCCAGTAATTTTCAATGCTGGCATTAGTAAAGTAAATCGAAAAAATTCAAAGAAAGCAGTTGAAAGAAACTCTAAGAAAGACAACACCCCCTCGTCCATATCGCTCGCACGGTCCGGACGCGTTTCCGGCCAACGCACGCAAGCAATACTTGAGGACATTTGCATCGGCAGTGGCGTCCTAGAGCTCCCTGAGTATCACTTAACCAAGAAAACAGCGGCACTTTAAAATGAAGTTCCTGATATGCGTTATTAATATAACTGGACAGTCAACATGAACCAACTTAATCCCCTAAGCTGGAAGCACTATCCATACGCAAGACAGCCAAGCACCGCCAACTCATGCAGTCTACGCGGAAACCCACTCGGTCGTCACCCCTATAAATGCATATCACCCAGTTGCAACCCCCCTCACCCCCCACTGTCGACTATTGGATTGCCATTTTCGTGAAGCGCTACTGCATGACAGCACATATCCCATTCTTTCAAATCACACGCGAAACACACCCAGCCCCAGAAACACAAAACAATAGAGACCAGCGCCCCCCCCACACACACACTTGTATATATACAAGCACCCGCGAAGGAACAACCCCCCCCCCCCCCCCCCCCCCCCCCCCCCCACACACACACATTCATAATCCACACACTGACCCCCAAGAGCGTCCGCGCAAACTGATCTGAATTATGCACACATCAACGCCCAATAGCGCATTAATACATCGTCAACCAAACACGCATGCACCTCTCTCATTCTCACCGACAGAAAGCCGCACCAGCATTCGTTATTCTCACTCGAGGTTGTGATATTTGCCCCACTGACAGCGATAGCATCGCAATTCTTCCTCCATACCACTCCACTTGCCCTGGGCACAAGGAACTTAGCCGTCTCAACTGACTGGCATTTATCATACTTGCTTACCACAGGTCAAGTCGAACAGCACAGCTGCCACCTCAAATATGTTGTATGTCAATGCAATGCATAGTGCCTTCTTCGGAGCGATAAGACATTCACAAGATGGCCTTGACCACAAATGGGCGTACCCCACAAACGCTGGCGTATCATGAATAGGACAACCTGCAGGAACGATAATCACACACGGCAGTTGCGCACACACACACACACACACATAGCGCCCGAATCGAGGGGACACGTGGCGTTGTTCATGACAAGACTGAGCGAATATCCCCTAAAAATCAAGCTTCATGACGTCTGCAGCTTACAAAGCTATCAATACACATGCAAATCCTGCTCAAACCTGCGACCTACGAGGTGGCTCCCATTATTTCAGCTGCGAGTCGAGTTCGTGAGGCACACCGGCGGGAGGGGGTAGCCGAAACACTTGTAATCGATAGCGTATATTTTGCACGCCGCCGACTGGATAACAGGGTCGGCTAAAGACACTTGCGTTGACGATGCTTTCGCCCCCGACGCCGACTTGTGACCCTGTCTTACGTCCGTGGAGCTGTGGAATTTCTTAATAGGCTTGACCTTCTCCGGTGCCAACTTCAAGTGCTCAATGAGCAGGTGGCGCCAGTCCCTCTCCTGCGCATATCACCCACACCGGAATCCTTAGAACTCCCTGCCAAAACAGCCCTGCATGCACGTCCTGGCATGCACACTACAGACGCAGCTGCACCTACCATCGTCTCTTGCCGCCCAATGAACGCATAAGGCGGCATCCCTTTGCCACGTGTAGCATTGACTGGGCCCTGAAATGGGGGGGGGGGGTGTCGGCGTGCACATGAGGAATGATGCGCTTTCTTCAAGCCTAGTACATGCATGATGAAACAACACGACACAGCCCCTGATCGCTCATGCCCTCGTTCCCTCTCACACTACCCACGGACCATCACCATGAGCAGTGCCCCACCCTGCCTGGCAAGCAGTTTCTCACGTGTGGTTTTGGAGCCCTGTGACTGATGCCATGCACACCTAATGGGCTGTCACTGCTGGGAAGGTGGTTCATGCAGCATGCCGTGCGCGGCGCTTACCCCCAACCCAATGAAGACGTGCTGTGAATCCGCATGATAGATTTCTTTCACAAATTTCTCCCGACAGCAGCGCAGCTTGGCGACGAAGAAGCGAAGGTGGCGCACGGACGGCTTCATCTTTATAAAGGGCGCAAGGTGGTTTTTCTCCGGCTTCTTCTTGGTGTGGTACAGCGTCTCGGAATAGGCGGAGCGGAGTCGAGTGAGTGGGTCGCGGACAAAGGTGAAAAAGGTGTACCCGTCTTTCACCAGTTTCAGCACCTTTTCGAGATTAACGTTGTGCAAGGTCACCGTCTTTCCGTACGCGTTAAGGTAGTGCCGAACCGCCATGAAGCCAGCTTTCAGATTGGGGATGTATACCGCCTTTAGGGCGTGGGAGATGACGGTGAAGTCGCGCAGCCCGCGAGCTGACACCCGCGACTCCTGACACTCCCCCGCGTCGAAGGCATAGTCCAGCACAGGCGGCAGCGACTCATAGTCAACATGCAGAGCATCCTCCAGGAGAGCAGCACGCGACGCTTCCTCGTCTTCTTTTTGCGTCTCCGCGGGCGACGGCGGAATCACGGGAGGCTCGGCCGTCTGCCGTTCGGCGGTCGTGCCGCTCACAGCGACTGGTCGAGGAGGGGGCGGCGTCAACGGAGACGGATGGGGATGGGGGTGATGTATTGGTAGCAGATGTTCGGCTGGTTCGGCTGCTGTTGTTACGGAATTTGCATCTGATGCGTCAGGGGTGGCCTGTGATCGTGCGTCTACCTCCTGCTCCAGCACTCGGTCAGCGTAGCCTTTGCCAAGAATGTTGTCGATCATTGATCTCAGTCCCGTCGAACTTTTGGAACTCGCCTCGTCTGCGCCGAGCGGTAGAGCCGCGACCAGCAGCAGTAGCAGCTGGAAGAGACACACCGAGCGCCGCATGACCGGCTTTATTCCAGCCCGTCACAAATAGTGGGCGTAACCTACCTCGCGCGTTCACACGACGCTGGCACACGGGGGCAGGGCGGTGCTGCTGTTTCAAATACATAAAAGTCGCAGTCCGGTGCCGTATATAATCCAAGGAAGGCCATTTGTTGACTCTGCAGCACCGACACGCGCCACCGCCGATGATCGCCGCTCATCATCATCGTCCGGCTGAAAAAGTCATCGCGCCGTTTCGTTCTTCTCTGATAATTTGTAATCATATTCTATGAAATCCGTATTTATTATCATACGATTGATTTATTTTATATTGCCAATGATTTTTCTGTCTGTTTGCACTATCGCGATTTCTCTGATGCCTGTCTGTCTCTCGTCTGTCTGCAAAAAAATTAGTTACACGCAAAATCAGTGGAAACCACCAAGCAGAAAGGAAAAAACAAGGAGGAAGAACTCCCCCACAGGCCAAAGCCGGGGAGCAGGGAGACATGCCACAGCTTCGGCACTACTACCCTCCCTCCCAGTTTGTCATGTCTTCTCGTCTGTGTCATATGGTATGTGCGTAATTACCGACAACGCGCAATTTTGTAGATCGCAAATTTTTAAAGGCTTGCTAAATTTTTCACAAACCATATCATAAAGATGTATCTCAAAGAAAGTAGTGGAATCCAACAGCACTACGACGCAGTTTTCCGCGTCGCGGTATCTCGCATCTTCGGCCTACCCTCATCCCACATCCTCTCTTCTCTACGCCCCCCATTGCTTGTGCTTCTTGCCATCTCTCGGTTCAAGTTATGCGTGGTGCGTTCTCGTCGGCGGGTGTTGACATGTCGAATGATGCGCGGGCTAGTGCTTTTGCTAACCATTTGGCTCTATGCGCCGGAGATGCTTCGGTCCACACCGCTCACTCTTGGTTAGTGACGGCCCTTGCGGAAATCATCTCAGAGGTTCTTCGGGGTTGGCGTCGAGGTTCTCACATAGCCCATGATGTTAGTTCAACTTCCCAACGGCAACGACGGCCTCCCCGCGGATGTGGGTGTCTTGCACTATAACGGCATCCGAGGCTCAAAACTTGCTCTTGATGCCGTGGTTTTCGGGGTTTTCGGCGTTTCTAGCCCCTCGTCTCCCGAAGTCACTCTACGCCGTGTTGAGAAGACCAAGTTCGATAAGTACTCGGAGGGGGTGAGGAGTCGCCCCGACATCCGTTTCATTCCCTTTCCAATAATGGAATTTGGTACTCTCGGCGGCCACGCCACGGCTTTCTTGACGGAGCTGACCAAGCAGGCAACCGCCTCTAAAGGGATGCATGTGGGCAAGTTGTTGGCCTCCTCGCGCCGAAAGGTCTCTCTCGCCGTCGATGTTGCTCACGCGGACAACGTCTTGCATGGTTTGTCCGCCGCCGTAGACACCGTGGGTACGTCGCTATTGCAATTTAGCGAGGGTATTGATGCGCACTGTGCTACCAGTACATCCCCGCACGTGCAAGTACGTACAATAAATCTAACTAGCTAGACGACGCGTTGGACGAGGTTCCCAATGCTAAACGATATTCTCAATGTTTGACAAATTGCGTCACTAGTTTGTTTGCAACGGTTGGAGAGCCCTAGCACATGGCACGAGGACCAAGCGAGAGCATATGCAAGCTAGCTAGGCGAGATCTATTTAAGCTTAGTGCAGTAGAGGGAGGCGACAAAACCTTTTAACAACTCTTTTCTTCGATTCCAAACTATTGTTAAGCACTTAACAATCAAACATATTCTCATCTCTCCCTTCATCCAATGGGTAACTAATTCGTGGATGCATCGATTAAATGGAGTAATAATTCGAGGTCGCAATGATTATGTAGGGCACTAATTCACGGACGCATCGATTAAGTAGGGAACTAGTTCATGCGTGCATTGGTGCGGGTAATGCGGGGCAAATGCATTGCTGCATCAACATCAGTCTCCTCACACATTCATTTTGTATGAAATGACGAGTGGCATTAGTACCGGAAGGTAGCCTTGTGTATGGTTTAGCAAAAATGTAGTACTATTGACTTCTAGAGTAATTTTGTTTAAGAAATTTCAAACGGGATGCATCGAGGCGACCGATGTCCCAAAATTATACAAATTATGTACTTCGTTGTATATCGAATAAATACATCACTAATTCATAGATGCATCGATTAAGTAGAACACTGATTTGTGGACGCAATTATTTAAAAGGGCATTAATTCACTGATGCGACACATTGACTAAATGAGGCACTAATTCATGGATACGTTTTTAAAATAGGGCACTAATTCATGGACGCATTGGTGGAGCACGTGCATCATGATCCCATGAATACATCGATGCTTATTAATGCGGAGGCTTAATGGGAGCCGTTAGAACCTCGGGCCCAACCCCGAGTGCGGCGCGGACCTCGTAAATGATTTCTTCAATAATCGTTTCGGGTAGATAGAAGGGAGACGAATCATTTATGGTGGCGGATATTCCTTTCCTTAACATATTATTGAATATTAAGTTGTGACACTCACGAGTCTTTTACCCCCAAGTCCTATTGTTTTTCGTGTCCAATGTCCACGTGTCTATGGAACCGCCTCTAATTCCCAAAAAATGTTTAAAGGAAAGCAGTAGGAACCAGAAATCCAAAAACGGAAAACAAACATGGCTCAATTCGCGAGGCATGAAAGCATGCCACCGCGTTTGCATTGCGGCCATCATGCAAAGCATAACGAAAATACGGACCCACGGCGCCAAGACAACCCAAAAAGACGTCGCATGAATTCCCGGCGCACATCTCCAAGAAACCGACGAAAAGGAACTGGGCATAGGGAGACCGACGAACAACTTGCCTTCAATTATTAGTCCTTTCTTTGCCTCTCTATTCCGACGATTTGTTTTTTGGTTGTACTGCTCCCTTTTTAGTCCTTTGTTCTTTAGGTTCCTATCTTCGTGATGCTCTGAAGGAGGGCAATGCCGGATCCGTGGCATGCCTCCCTATTTCTCGGGCTCAGGCCTGTGGGGGGGGGGGGGGGGGGGGGGGGGTTCCCTCCTTATTCTTTCCTTTTTGCTTGGTGGTTTCCACGGCTTTTTCTTGTCAGGAATGGGTTTATTTTCCGACTTTTCGATTATTATTTTGTTCTTTTATTCATATACAGGTACACTCACATTTTTGCTCATTGCAATTGAGAATCTATCGCAAATATTATCGCTGTTATTATCGCTAGATCGTTATAATGGAAGCGATACACAAAGCTATTTCTTCTTGTAATCCATTTATACTTTTCCCCCGCCCATTTTTCCATATCCACGTCCTTATCGTGATTATTGAAAGTAATTGCTCTGGTTTCGTAACAGCACGTACATGAAGCTCGTGTCTTGCGTGTAGGGCTACCGCTCAGTGCCGGGTAGTTAGGCTTCCATCCCTGCTTGTAGTCTCTAACCTGTAAGGATCCTTAAGGAATCTGTAAGGAATCCTTAAGGATCTCTACCAGACACTTTTACAGGGTCGGTTCTTATTCTGTGAGCTTTGCCACCACCATCCGCGAACCATGACATGTCAACATTTAAGCTCTTTCTTCTTGTAAGTAATTATTCTGATGTCGTGACAGTACGTACATAAAGCTCGTGTCTTCATATCAGACCTCTTTTCATCAGCCGTCCCCTGACGAACGCAATGTACGCGGCCAGCCCCAAAGCCACGTCATCAGGACATCAGCACTGTTACAGATCAACAGGGCAGAAGTGACCGGCGCGCACATATAGAATTATTCATCTCCACCCGTATCCCAGCCGCTAAATCATTTCGAACAGCGCCCTCTACCCACCACTCGTCTACCAGCACACCAGGCAGGTACAACAGTCCAAGGAAGCATCGCCGTCTCGTCGACGACAACATATAGACGTAAGTCATCCCCCCTCTGCATCGATTTCATGGATAACCAGCAACACGCAGTAGTCTCCGGAGTTCGGACGAGTGTTTTACTACCCGTGTTCGACGACGTCGTGCGCGATGCTGTTTTCTCTGTCCGGAATACAGAGCGCACTTCCGGTACCTGCCTGTCGACTTGGTGTAACGCAGCACCTCGAGCCCGCTTTCGGATGCATGCAGCAACTAGAACCTGCTGCTCCAAGTATAAATGTGCAGGCTTCTCTGCTATTTACCCCCTCTCAATTTTTTCGAGTCTAGTTAACTGCTGCTATCGACAGCATCTCTCGAGTCCGTCATCCATGTTCATTCAGGACTCACGACCATCATAACGGCGTTTCGGCGAATGGCCTTATTCCTGCCTTCGCAAGTATAGGTCATTTCTATCGTCTAAATTGTCCGGAATCATGTAGGCACTTTCCCATTCCATATTTTTCACAGGCATCTCCTTGTTGTTTGTGGCCTCGTCCTTCCCGGTCGGTCTTGCAGTGTCCGTCGGCATTGCAGTGTCCGTTGGGCGCGTTTGTCGATACTACGGAAATAAACACAGCAGCAGGCGGCGGTACAGGTACGTACCTGTATGAGCGCGCGAAATGTGACGTATGCGAGGATGGCGGTGCTGCGCTGCAGTATATGTAATCAATCTATCCGTTTCGTACCCGTACGAGCAAACGTGTAGCAATAATTATTCGTTTACTGCTGTATTCTCATAGATATCATGATTTTTTTATTTAACATAAATGTTTATTTAGAACAAAGTATGGAAAAGTTACAGGTACAGTCTAATAAAGGTACTGGTAGCCTGAAATCCTATGTATAAATTTTAAAAGTAAATGAAATACGGGTACAGAAACGGCGCATAGCCTATTTTCATCCTCGCATACACATACAATAAATGCGGAGCTTTGTGGCTGTTTAGCGAAAATAAAGCAGGTGACGACGTCGCTTCTGCCCAAATGCTCTATTTTCTGTGATGCACTCCTTTTCCGTTCAGACTCCGAGTAGCGATACCCGTCGCAGGATCTATTTGATAGACCTCCCGTCGAAAAGCTAATGTCAGTGCTCCAGTGCGTGTGTTGTTGGCGATTATTGTCTTTCTCTAGTAGGAGCCCAACGAATTCTGTATCACTCGTCGCTTCAGCAACCCTCGGACCGATGGCTGCTGTACTCTCGTCGCACCGTAGCCCCCTTTCAAAGCTTTCAGCCGTGTCACTGAAAAAGCTAAAGCGCCGTTGCAGACCAAACCAGGGTTGAACTGAACACCTGACGGACCTAACAACAAGATGGCGTTCCCGTCGGTCAAGTTTCAGGTGAGTCGCTCAGTAGCCCCTCCCGACCAATGTAGGACGTTCAACAACCGCACACGTATTTCAAGGACATGGATTTGAACGGGGAAACGTTTGGTTTGGTTTCCCTACGCAGGTAAATGTGACCACCGAGGAACAGTGGCAGGAAGAAATTTACGGCGTACCCGGACAGGTTCAAGTTGTGGAGGTCTATCAGGGTTGGGCTGGTCCGGTGAAGTGCATCGTGTCTACATTGGCCTCCATTTATTTCGACCTCGGCGACGTACCTCTGAAATTCTATACCGCATGTGCCGATCATGTTGAAGATCTGGTGGAATTTCGAGGCCACTGCCAACCTGTGTTTCTGTTCTTCAAAGACGGCAAGCAGTTTCACCGCATTGACGGTGTCAGTTCTCAGCAGATGAGAGATGAGGTGGATAAGATCGCGGCCGAGTATGGCCCCAAGTCGGCGACGTTGGGCAAGAAGCCGATGATTGAGCACCAAAAGTCTCTTCCTGCCGCTGCCATGTAAATTAGCACTGGTGCTACGGGAATTCTTACACGTGCGCGCTGACATCTCTCTATTGGCAGTAGCATCTACTCGGCTAATCCGCTACTGGAAAGTCGGAAACCGTAAGGTTTAAATCACGGCGGCGCTAAATGACGCCTTCGCTAGTTCAGTTCAAACGGACCGCGGCAGACGAAAACGGCGTGCAATGTTTACTAGAAATGATTCGTAGCGGACTAGCGGTTCAGTCTAGTAGAATTAGAATTTCCGAATTTTTTATTCGATTGTGTATATTTTCCCAAAGAGCAAGGTTGTAAGTACGGGGAGGGGAACCGACGACGGGTGCCATGATTTAATCAGCCCAACATCGGGAAACGATGGGAATTTCTCTACTCATTCCTCCAAATCCCATGGGAATCGAGCATCTTGTCGATGAGCTTGTGCCGTTACTTTGCGTTGGCTTATGGTGAGAATAACATGTATGTAATCCCTCGAAAATTGTAGCCGGTGGAGGCATAATAGGCACGTCACCACGGAGATGATTCAAGCAATCCCCGCAATGCAATCCATCCAAACGGGAAGAGGACCATAAGCAAGATAACGAGGGATGACTAGAACATCCTTCGACAAATCGTCGTTGTGGTACAAGAAAAATGTGAGCACGAACCGCAAAATTACGGAACACTTGACACATAGTCTAGAAGCCAAGAAATAAGCATGATTGACTCACGTGCATGCTTATTGTACTTCATGTTGCCGGTAGGCTTGAGAGATTGGCGATCTATGGTAACACAAGGAGAAACTATGAAATAGTCCGCTAACATGTAAAAGGCCGTAGGGCTCGACATGATAAGAAATTCGTGAATGGTTGCGCATTATGCGCAACAAACACAAAGGGAACATACGCAGTCAATATCGAGACGTGCCGGCCAACCGAGGTGAGCGAGGAACCGAGACGATATGTATTCCTACCTAATCTAGCTCCCCTTCGACACCATCCGGCCGTTTCGAAGCGCGCGGAGGGGAAAGGTTCGCAAGAAAACCCTCCTCGCTCGATCGCTCGTAGATCTTGCTTCCGCTCGATGACGCCGCTTATAATCAATACCGCTCCTTCCGTTGCGGAAATTCTCTTAGGTTGTTAGCACTAGCATCGCATTGCCTAGTGCTTATATATGTACAAGGCAAGTTGTCTTTATCTTAGTACTTAGTGTTGTTCTAATTGTAGAACTCAATTTCCGGCGCCCGCCGGCGGCGCAGCGGCGGCGGCCCCGGAGAGGGGTGCGCTCGCAGGCCCGTCGGCACCTACCTCTACCTCCACGCGGTGGGCGCTGGTAACCCCATAGCCGTGCCATGCCTAGCACGGTAGGGGGTTGAACGAGGTACCGACAGCTGCGATCCGCAGGATCAACAGCTGTCGGGAAGCCCTGTACGGAGGGTTTTGGAAAAACATAATATCCGTACACCGGCACATGGATCTCCCGCTCGGGCAGTCCGATATGTCTTTTCCACGACTAAATACTCGCAGATACTCTCCCGACGATGGGGCGGGGGCGGCGTCTGCGAAATATATTTTGGCGAAGAAGGGTACGGACGGATCAGCGGAGGGACGAGGGTGTTGGAGCTGGCGGCGGACAACTAGGAAGCAACGCTAGGGCACGGCGCTCGCTAGCAGTCGCCGGCCCTGCGAGAGCCTTAGGTCTCCCCTGGGGGCGAGGCCTGATGCTACGCAGGACGGAGGTGGGTCGCAGCCGGAGGAGCGGCACGGTCTGGCGGCGGCGGTCATTAGGATCGCCCGCCGCCGGAAAAGCCCGGTACGGGGGGGTTTTGGAAAAATTCCCGTACCCACCATCTTTTGAGGACCGGCGACTCGATCCATGTGTTCTTCCAACCCCTTCCCTAGTCGGTACCCGGTTATCGATAGGCTGCCTCAGGCATTGTGCCTATTTGGTTATCGTAACGGCACACTACTCGTAAAGGCGGCCCCTTAACAACGTAAACCACCGGGGGAGGGTACGGACGGCCACAACGCGATCAGATAGGTGTTGGAAACAGACGGGAAAAGGACAGGGGCATGAGAAAATCTGGCTCGGGGGCATGAGAGCCAGCCGGACACCGTCTGCAACCTAGTTATTTTCTCTTCTCAGCCCCCGAAGGAGGAGAGAAGACTCGGCTAGGTGGCGAGCTGCGTCGGATGGAGCGGCTAATACCTCGGGCGGGGTTGAGCACGGATCGAGGCGGGACCGACGACGACCTATGCGAGGGGGGTTTTTCACCTGCCTTTCCCCCCAAGCTCCGGCACGACCGGAGTCGCACAGGAGCCGAGGTCAGGCAGGTTCGCCTCGACCAACTCAAGCTGAACAACCTTGCTGATCATCGACCCCGCAGCGGCTGGAGCAAGCCGCGTATCGTGGAGACAAGCGACATTTTTTTTTCATACTGTATCCAAAAGAAAATACGTATAGATCAGAAAATAATAAATACCTAGATACGGGTATGTTTTAGACGGTATCGTCACTGCCATTGGAGAGGTTGGTATTAGTGGTTCACGGTCTACCTCACGCTTCTAAGTCCAGGTAGGCGTAGCAAAAAGGGGGCCCCAGAGACTCCAACCGGTTTTTACTGGTATTGGAGTGTTTAATCTCAAATTTCAGTACTCAATTTCCTCGTTAGTGGCGGCCGGCCGGACGTGCCGGTGCCTTTGACGGTAGCCATATATCTCTTTCCACTGGCCCCTTTGCGGGGCCGGCTCGACTACCCGTGCAACCATTCTATTTCCATTTTTAATATAGGTTATGCCCCCCTGCCTAGATACACGAAGAGCGTTTCCTTCCGCTCACGGGTGACTCGCTATTCGTGCCCTCCCTCCGCCACCCAAGGAGAAGAGCGTAAGTTGCCTTCCGCTCACCGGTGGCGCGCTACTCTTACCCATTCAAACCCGCATCCGCCAACCAAGGAGAAGAACGTCGCCTTCCGCTTACCGTTGGCTCGCTAGTACTACCCTACCATTCCAATCCTTTAGCTTACCGATGCTATCGATCAGGTCTGGCTTTGGACCCCGACTCGCGAGAATTCGGTCCGCGCGTACTTAAATTAGTATTAGTTTTGTTTTTTTGCGAGGCGACGCCACTACGCTTACCTCTTACGCACGCGCACATCTCACACTACCCATGGTGAAAGGGGGGAAAGCGAAACGGTTGGCGCCCGATTGGGACGTACATTCGCCCACCTAGCTACACGCGAGTGACTTCCGTGCCCGGCTAGTACTCCTATTGCGCCGGTCGCTATGGTGTTGCGTCGGCTAATTCGCCCGCGGATAGTTCTCCCCGTGCTACATGTCAAAAGTAGCACTTAAAGTAGTATACCAACTATTGGATATACTGTCGATAACTTGCCGATAACATCCACTTCATGTGAGCACTTGTAGCGTCACCTACCCGGCTTGAGACACCCCTACCGGAACAACAACGACGGCCAAGATGACTCCTTCCTCGAAGACAAGCAAGGGCGACGACAAGACCTCGGCTACCTTGAGAAGGAGAGCTAGCACTGGCATTGCATTACCTCGTGCTTAGTACAAGGTAGCTAGTCCTTGTCTTAGTACTTAGTGTTTTTTCTAGTAGCGGTACTCTATTTCCCCGTTGGTGGCGGCCGGCCGGCCCTGCCGGTGCCTTTGCCGGCCGCCATCTCTCTCTTTCCACTTCCCTTGTCCCACCAAACGGCCCCATTGTGGGGCCGGCTCGACTACCCGTGTAGCCATTCCATTTCCATTTCCATTATCGGCTATGTCCTCCGTCACCTCGAAAGTAGGCGTGTGGGGGGGGGGGGGTAGGGGGGGGGGGCGAGGTGGACACACAATCACACACACACACACACACACACACACACACACACACACACACACACACACACGGACACACATGGAGGAGAACTAGCGCCCTTGCCTCCTCGCCGCCGTCTAATTCCCCTCATCACACCCGTCGTCCTTTCCCGTCTAGTACCCGGTTATCACGGCTCGGTAGCCTAGCGACAGTAACCCCCCCCCCCCCCCCCCCCACCTTCCTCGTTCACTTGGAACAAAGAGCTTGGTTTGTCGAACGTTGTATGCATACCACGGTTAAATAAGGAAGACATTGTAACTTGCGGTGTGCTGGTTACATGTACGCTAACAACCAGCCTTGGGTGACGGCTGGTGTCGAGACAAGAGAAATGGTTCATACTAGAGTTGTTAGCTGTCTATAGGCTACTGGCTAGCTAGTGATATCGTGCGTCAAGCACTCTAGTCGATGTCATGTACATAAGGACTTCTATCAGAGCATACATTAGCTCGATGTAATTAATCTACATTACGAATTACTTAAAATATGGTTTGGTGTGCGTGTCTCCGCGCTAACCCGATCACGGGTACGAGATATTTATATAGGACGGTTATATGCGATACTCTGACGAGTATTTGCTGATGGTGGTGGTGGGGTGTGTGTGTGTGGGGGGGGGGGGGGGGGGGGGGGGGTAGGGGGGGTTTGGGCAAAGATCGATGTGGCTAAATCTGTCGGGGCCCTAGTAGCGGTACGGACATATCCTTATCCAAGCCTTCAATACATGATAATGGCTTCCAGTCGGCGGCCGGTCTCGTGGAAAGCACCGCCGCGCGCACCGCGCTACTACTCCTCCGGAAGCCTAAATCCGCCGGGGTTCTTGTTGGTGTAGTCCATCCGAGCTTCCGGTAGGCGCATCACCACAACACCCAGTGGACAACGAACGCCGTGACATGTATGGCGCAACACCCTGCGAGTCCACCGCCAATTCCCCTCTCGTTGACGATTTGCCCTTGCCCTCGTTGTCACTACATGCTCATGGGATACCGTTCCCGCCCCCTACCGATCGTCATAACACATGATGGGTACTTGGTCTGAAATAATAACATCGGACGGCTCAAACCACATACCTCGACGCCGGTGAGAAGAAATGCCGGCGTCGAGGTATGACGTCTTTCGTACACGGCTAACCTGACATTTGGTATTGATGTCGCGGGTTCTTTTTTTCTTTGCAACACTAGCAATGGCTTTTCTTGCGCATTGCGCGACGCTCAGTGGATTATGGCATCGTTCCTTCGAGTTGAAAAGCAAGTCAAACGTCGAGTGGACAAGCATAAGTAGGGCAATGGCTTGTTCAAACAAGTAGACGAGCTAGTTTAGACATATACCAAAATCAAGCAATGGAGAGTGCTACAAATTCAATTTTCTTTGCTGAAGTCATCATCAATTCACACAAAGAGAAATATAACCAATTTGGTGTCCGGCAAATGCGAAAACATGATTTTTTGTCACACGATGGTAAACTATCGCATCATACACGGAGTCGCATCCACATGGTAAGCAAATGTTTGCTTTATACGCCATGAAACACTCGAAAGTTGCCCAAACTGAGAATCAATGATGAGGGAGGGCAAAGGTAATAGCTAACCGATGACCGAAAAAGAGGAATCGCGCACTAACATACAAAAACACGATAACGATTCCTCTTCGTCTTGTAAAAGATGGACTATATGTTGTTTTACACTGAAAATCCCAGTATTCATCATACACATTAGTTCAATTTCGTTGAATTTAAATTTTGGGCTCCCCCACCAATATAATTTCCTTTTCTGAAGACTAATAATAACGGAGTCTACCATCCCACTATTTCATCCGCCTAACCGAAGGATAGATACATGCCATGCACATTAACACTCTACTCTACTTCATGATACGATTTGCTATGGTTAGTGACGTGGGCAGAGCCACGTACACGTTTTATTGCGCCGATGTTGTGAAAGCGTACGTAAGGTGATGTATTTTGTATACTACAAGGAATCCTTCACTTGGGAATGCCATTCAAGCTTGAAACCAGCCGTGCGCTGCTGGACTTGTATTTATATGTGAAACGCTGCTCTTAACTGGAGGTGAAGCTTTATTGTTGAACTACGCAGCGATCGCATGGTGGAGCTGCTCAATAAACGCAATCCGATTGTTGTATCCAACACACATACCGAAATTTTGTTTAGTATTGCATAAACTTGCTTTCCTGGCATGGGTGCTACAGACTGTCGTTCATTGCGTTCTGACAGTGATGTCCGCATGCAACATTTCGTGCGTCGATCTACTTCAATTCCCTTTCGACGTTCTTGGGGGGATGTGCGACGCGAATTCATGCAACGTCTTTCTGCTCCTCTTCATGGTACTTTGGGTTCCTATCTTCGCGACGCTTTGCAGGAGGGCGGTGCTGATGCTGTGGCACGCCTTCCCGTTCCTCGGGCTTATCCCTGTGGGGTTCCTCCTTTTTGCTTGGTGTTTTTCACAGCCTTTATATTTGTAAAAAAATCCACCAGCAAGTTGATTTTATGGTGAAGAAATTTATTGTCGAGACGTACAATACAGGCACGTACGCGTTACATTTCATCCCAATCTGCCGCTTTATTTACGTCCACTTTTTATCCCCCTTGATTTAGCTACATGCCTGCTGGAGCTTAACAAACGACCTGATTGGATTCATTGTGCCTCGCGTAGTCACAGGCATGGCTCCCGCCCGCCGCAAGATCAGAACAGGCATTCACAGTGTGCTCGCAAACTCGCGTCGGGATGGGCGCTGAGTTTTCCGGGCTGCCGCACGCCCACCGAAGTCGTAGCTCAACGTATTCGTCGAGAGAGGCTGCGGTACTGGGATCACCAGCGGGTCGACGCTGGTGCTTCCCGGGGGGCTCGGACGAGCGATGGGTGTAGACGCCACTACACTGTTCGCACCCCTTGGAGCTTGTCCGTGAGGGGCACGACCGGCGGTGAAGTACGGCGAGATACGGGCACCGGGCTGACCGTCGACGTCCAAAACGGCCACAGCCTGATCCCTGGTGGAGGCGGTTGCAATATTACCGCTTCCGTTAGATTCGATTGACTGCAGTTTATGCGGGAGCGAGGGTCTATTATTCACCGGCCAAGCCTCAGGAACTGCCGCCACATTCGATTTCTTGTTCCGAGTACGCCGCGGCCGCGACAGAAGCCCGCGGTGATGACGGCCGCTGCTCGCCGAGCCAGGCTCGTCGGCACCTCGGGGGAGGAGGTACGACGAGCAGCTGTTGAACCGCTTATCCGAGGGGTGCAGCGTGCCGGTCCGAGGAGCCCTCTCTGACGCCGTTGTAGAGTAACGCCGTGGCGAAGTCTTTATCCCGCGTGAACCGCGCGCTACGCTGGAGTCGCTGTACTGGTACAGTTCGTCCAGGTAATGTTGGTAGCTGTTTTGCCACGACGCAAGCTGCGGCAGCACCAAGGGCGGCTTTACCGCCGCTGAGTAGCTCTCCCTGATATTCGACCAAGCACTAGTGCCCATCTTATCAGTATCACATTGATGAGCGCCATCGGACCGACCGTGTGACGCCATGCGCCAATCATTCGCCACGACGGCGGTTTCGTTGTCGGCCTCTTCGTGAGTTATCGGAGAAGGATGACAAGCTGTCCAAGTTTTGGACCGATTCCGGAAACTAGCCACCTGTCCAGGTAGACTGCTTCCGCCGCGGTCTTCATCGCCATTGTCGTTCTCGTCCTTACTGTAGTCACAGAGGCTATTTTTCTCCCTTACAACACACTTGCTGGCGACGAGGGTACCAGCGGAGCCGGCGGTGCAGGAGACGTCAGTAGTCTCTTTCGCCCTTTCGTCCTCCTGGACGTCGCACGACGTCATCGGGGGTGCAATCACTTCCACGGCGTCCAGCCCAGTCGCCGCAACCCCGCGCGGGCTCCACCGGGGTCCCTTAGACCAAAGCGATAGGCGTCGAGAACCGCTGGGCTGTGTCGCTCGCCCCCCGTCCATCTCCGTCAGGGTAGCGGGCGGGACTGTGCCAGCAGGAGCGACGCATTCATCCTCGGTGGGGCCAAATAAGGTTGTTGCTAGCTGCGTCGCCGACTTTGACATCGACCGCCGACTGGATACGGCCAACGACGGGGACGGCTGACGTGGTGCGGTGGACATATGACCGAGCGACTGCACCCCTGCCGCCTGCTCGCCTCGCATGTCTTCGCCATGTATAATGTCGCAGGGCGTGTGCTGTCGCTGAAATAGAACTACTGCTGGGCTCTCATCAGTCGCGGATGCAGTCAAAAGAGAAGACTCCAGGACTCGTCCAGACTGGTGTCGCACTTCGGCGGAGGGGAGTTCCGGTAAATTGTAAATAAGAAGTTCTTTGTCTTCGCTGCCGTCATTCGTCATCGTCTGCTGCCCACGAGCGCTGTTTGCCAAAGCCGAAGACGACTTGATTACATGATCCGCCTTCTCGGAAAATGACTGACGCGACGCACAACAATTTAAGTCGATGACCTCGAACTCTGCAGACAAGGCTTGCATCCACGCACTCCTCGACTCTCCGCTTCGCCCGCTACCCCTCGAATTACCCCCCCGGCCGCCGCTGCCACCAGTGTCGTCCACTGGTGTCGACACCACATCAGCGTCACCCACCGTCGAGTTTCGAGAAAACTCTCCCAATATCGACGACGAGGGACGACAGACCAGAGCCGACATGTGCTCCAGCTCCCGAAACGCCACCGCCTGTTCGTCTGCCAAGCCTTCCAGCTGTGCAGTCATCCCCTCGATAATCCGACGAACCTTCACACACCAAACACAGAACCCAACGACATCGTATTCAGACTACGACGACTTGCGGCAACGACTAAATTTAGGGGTTTAGGGTTTAAGTTGAGTTTTTTTAAGTTTAGGGCAAGGGTTTAACACTCGAAAGCCTAAATTCGAAACAGACGCTGTGCTGAGTTCCGAGATTGGCGAGGTGGTCGGTCGAGTAGTCAAACCTGACGAACGAGTGCGACGATGCGCTGACGACTGTCCATCGTTGTGTCGTCGCAAATCGAGACGTCCCATAAAGACAGCGCATTTGTTCCGCTGTCGTGCAGAGGAGAGGCGACCCCGGGCTCGCGCTGTTGCAATAGCGGCTTTGGGCTTGGGCTGATGGCGTCCAGCTCGGAGCCGGGGCCACTGCCGGCGCTGCTGGTAGGTGATACCGTAGTAGCGGGTGAGGAAAGCCGGAGGTAGCCACCCTTTCGGCTGCCTTGACGCGCGCGCTGGGCCAACTGCTTCAACAAGCCGCCCGCCATGCTGTCCTTGTGTATCTCCCCACCTCCCTTTTAACACACATATACACATAAAGTGTCACACACACACACAGTGTCACACACACACACACACACACACAGTGTCAAACACACACACAGTTGCAAACACACACGCACACACATACACACACACATCCACACATAGCAACACACATACTAATATACATACATACAGTCACAGTGACACGCACACGCATAGTCATACACACACACACTCGCACACACTCGCACACACATACACACACACAGACACACACAGTGACATACATTTTCACAGTCACACACACATTTGCACACCCCCTCTCAAACACATACACAAACACGTACACAAGCACACACAGTGTCACACACTCTCCCTCTCTCACACACACACACACACACACACACACACACACACACACACACACACACACACACACAGCATTACGACGTTTGGCAATAACTAGCGAACGAGTAAACCACATTGGCGTAAATTTAAGATGAGGAGGACGAACACGGGGACATTTCGACGAGTTGAGAATCAAGCGGAAAGTCGAGCGAAGCGAGAGCGATCGCATGAATGACATTGTAATCGTCAACGGCAAAGTGACAGTGACGGAATGTGACAGTGAGGGTGGACTCACGTTATCGTTCGGGACGTCGACGCGAAGGGCGACCGCCTTCGGAGAGACTGTCGAGTCCGCGCCCGCCGTGTGTCCCCCGCCGCCAACCTTCGCCAACTGGTTCATACTGATCACCGCGAGCGCGTCCTGTAACTCGGCGTAAATCTTCTCATTCTCCGTCTCCACACGCTTCCTCTCTCGAACAGCAGGCGCCACGTCGCGGGCCGCATCAGCAACACCACCACCATCACCATCACCACCACCACCGACACGGCCACCCTTTATGGACCCACGCATTCTGTGCAGTAAAGACGCGTCCCTCCCCCAGCTCTTATGCACCACCGTCTTGAACATCGCGCGCAGCGCCAGCCGAGTCGCCGCCTCCTGCCTCTCCTTCGCTTTCCCTTGCTCCACGATGTACGCGATTGTGCGCTGCAGTGTGAGGTTCGACACGCGTCGGTTCGCGCGCCACCGCTGCTTTATCGTCTCCACGTTAAACATCGACAAATGTCGCAACGAATTGGGCGCAGCCAACGGCGGCCTCTTCACCGACGCCTCCTCCTCCGACTCCACCTCCTCCACTTCCTCCTCCTCCTCCTCATCGATTTTCCACGAGTCCGAGGCGAAGAGGACTTTCTGCCGACGATTGCTCCCCAACGTCGACGAGCTTCCGACGACAACGTCGCGGTGTCGTAGCGAGGCCGCTAACGATAGCTGACGTCGCTCGATGACGGCTGACATTCGGCCCCGCATTCCGGACAGCGTCGACTTCATCTTCCGTCCGCGACGGTGAAAGTGAAATCCGGTCGTTTGGTACATTTCGCCGAGCGAGTTGGCCCAATTGTGCGCGCGAACGTTCGCGTCGCCCGCCGAGTTGATGAGTACGTCCACAAGCGGGTACCCATACTCGCTCTGGTACTGCTGCATCTTCTCCTTCTCGTCGCGGATCTCCTGCTGCTCTGCGCTCACAGCACGTGCACGCCGTCCCAACACAGTCAGGGCAACTCCTTGAACCGGGGTAAAACAATCACGGCGCATAAATGGCTAATGCGAAACTGGTTAATATTTAGATATGAGCCCTAGGATAAACAGCTCTTAGATATTGCCGTTAGATAAACAGCCCGTCGGTAGTTCTTGACTTAGATATTTAGGATACCAGCCCTGGTGCGGCGCCAAAGTGTGGGGGCTGCTATGGCGCGGAGCCGCAAGAAGGCGCGTGCTGTAACACGTAAGGGGAGCCCTTAGATATTAGCCCTTATATGAACAGCCCTTAGTTATTGCCCTTAGATAAACAGCCCTTAGATATTTATACGTATTTCAATAGTTCTTCATATTCCCAATAATACTTCATGTTTCGAACATAAATTGGTTTGAACTATACACATCGAAGTATCATTAGAGATGTAGCATGCTTGTCGATTCAAATTCCCTTAGACACAATAAGGTGTATTCAGCCTTATGTTTCATAAATCCGTAAATCCGATTTATAGTTATATCAACACAGGTGTGGTTTTTGACATCTCGTGAAAATTGATTTCAAAAAGTCATATCTTTCAAAACAAAGAAAGAAATATTCAAAACGCGAGACATGACAGCACAAATTCAGGGAATGTTTCTTGCTCGCGATATGAGTCAGTCGATATTATGGGGCATGGGATCACTATGCGACTGGCGAGCTTACCTGCCCAGCGGAGCCCCAGGATGCCGAGTAGGAAATTGAGCAGGAAAAAGACGAAGATCGTGGGTAGGAGGAAAAAGAGGATGTGAGTGACGATAAACTCGGTGCGCGACAGCTCCACCTCTGTGCTCTTCGCCAGGCTGTTGATGCCGCCCAGGTCGCTGGACACCATGAGGCTGAACATGGTCTCCATGGAGCGCGCGGCGGTGGACATGCTTTGCAGGTGGGTACCCAACACGATGTGGCACATGGAGGCGGAGAGGAGGAGGAGGATGCCGAGGAGCGTGAAGAAGTGGGCGATGTCGGAGGCGGAGGCGGACATGGTGTTGGCGATGCGTTCGATGGAGGGGTTGCATGAGGCGAGCTGGAGCCAGTAGAAGAGCATGATGGACATGGCGACGCACTGCATGAAGCGCCAGAGCGTGAAGGTGAGCTCCAGCGCGGTGATGTCCATCAGCATCGCCCCGAAAGCGTCCATCCCTGCACCACAACAGTCACCGTATCGCCGCACAGTCACTCACAACCGAGGGCGAAGGAGTTTAGGGTTTAATAACCTATGTACTTGACAACCAATGTTGTAAGCAAACTCAGGTAAATTTTCAAAAGAAAACACTTGTTTACAGATGAAGTGAACAAAGAAATAATTTCCTTACAAGAAAAAGCACGACAGATAAGAAGAGATGAAACGAACAGATAAGTAAAAACCAACGTCATCCACCAACGTCATCTAAATTGTAAGTAGAACCAAAATCAATACTTGGGAAAAATGATAACAATATTCTATGCAACAGATGGTTGGCGTTATCCGCTCTAATGGAAATCACATAAATGTGTCGATATTGTATAAGTGCCGTTGTAAGTACTGAGCATGAGGTTGCAAAACATTGTTATCTATGAACACTCACCTGCGTTATCGCCGGGCAGCTTCCATCGCCCCGCGGAGCCGCGCAACGATAGTTCCTCCGGCTCCGGCGGCGGCGACCCGCCTATGACGGTCTCCGACTTGAAAGGCATCCACCACCGCGCGGCCGCCGAGTGCGAGGCGTCGTAAATGTTGTGCGTCCGCTGCAGCGTGAGCGTGGCGCCCTTGAGGACGGCAACCATGTGGAGGACGGCGACGGCGACGAGGCAGACGAGGAAGACGGACTTGAAGGCCGGGGACTGGCGGCGGCGGATGCCGCGGACGAGGTAACTGCCGAGGATCGCCGTGAGGACGATCTCCGCGGCATAGAGCAGCATACGGATCATATTCTCGTCGCCGTCGCCGCCAGACAGGTCCTCGGTGGGGACGCCTTGCACCTGCGAGTCGCATGTGCAGTTTGCAATAATACACATATGCTTCTGAGCTCAAGAACCATCGAACATTATTCTTGGCAGGGCTTACTTTAAACAAAGAATGCGATGAAACTTGTAATCTTATTATCATTCATGCTAGT
Source organism: Tetraselmis chui (assembly GCA_026401115.1). Taxonomy (NCBI): domain Eukaryota; kingdom Viridiplantae; phylum Chlorophyta; class Chlorodendrophyceae; order Chlorodendrales; family Chlorodendraceae; genus Tetraselmis; species Tetraselmis chui. Next base: position 57,736 of record JAPMLY010002014.1, read on the forward strand.
TATTTATTCATGTTAGTACTGTACAATTTTTTCCTCCTAGCCGGTCTGCTATTTGGATTTATTTAAATAAAAAATCGGACGCATACTTCAATTTGCATAATGATACGGCGATGATAGTGTGGTTCTCAACATACACGCGTACAAGGTAACACATCGTTAAAGTACTACACGCGCCGATATTATAAATTGTTCTCCTTATTTTGATTATTTGATGGTAAATTATCATGTGCCTATAAAATCGCTGTCATGGTTATTCGGGACTTTCTGGGGGATAATTTTGTAATAAATTACTGTAAGCACTACAGAGACGGTGGTGTGAGCTGTTGTACATATCTAAAGTACTGTATCGCTAAATCATCAGCTGCAATGAATTGTTAATTGATTACATAATTCATTCGTCTATAAAATAATGCAAGCACACTAATTCGCCCCCACACTTAAACCGCACCACACCAAACCCTAAACCTGTGTATCCACACCGAAACACACCAAGCTACACACAATCACTTTAGCCCACGCGAGACCAACACAAAGCAAAACCACGAGCTGGACACGATGGCCGCCCTTGCCCGACCAGCCGGACGCCATTCCGCGCGTGTCGTGTCGGTTTTGAGTGTTCAGGGTGTCAGGTTTTGGGGCAAGTAAGCTCGGCAGACGTTGGGGCGAGCTAGGATTCACGAGTCCTAGGATCCTAGGACCCTAGGATTCACGAGTGTGCGTGCGTGACGGTGGCGTGTGGTGGGTGGGAGGGGTGTGACGGGTGGACAAGGTGTGAAAGAACAAATTTGTTTTCCGCAACCGTAATTTCTAAGTAGACAAAAAAACCTTTTTTCTAGCAAAGTTCGCACTCGACGCATTTTGGGTGAAAGGCGCACATAGAGTGGAGGCGAGTGTGGGTTGGTGTAGACGGGGGAGAGGGGAGGGTGAGGGGGAAGGAGAGGTTGGGTGGTTCACCTCGAGGATGGAGGTGACTCGGCCCGACTTTGTCTGGATGAACGTAATTTTGCCGACGCCGATGGAGTGCGTCATCGCATTGAACACCGTCAGCCGCGCCGACATCGTCTCCGTCCGCTCGTCCATGAAGGTGGACTCGTCCAGGCCGAACCACGCCTCGGAGGCGCGGCGCCGCCCCATCCGGGTGTCCATCAGGATGGGGAAGCCGTCGGGGAGGCCCTTCACGGGTCGCGGGAAGAACCAGTGCGGGGAGCCGCGCCAGTTGACCTCCACCGCGGCGGCCGACTCGTTGTAGTAGTCGCCCACGCTGATGTCGGGGTTGGAGAGCTCCGTGGCGGGGTTCAGGACGGGGTCGATGCCGTAGGGGGCGAGCGGGTCGGTGTGCGCCCTCACGTACCGCCCCACCTCCTCCTCCTACACATACCAATGACCCGTCAGCACACATCGAAACGAGCCAGCGACAATTCGAAGCCAACTGTTCACCAAAGTTCACTGCTTTTCGGTAATTGTCTCTGCTCCGGGCGTTAACGCCAGGCATGTGACAAAATGGTCGACCATTGCAGTCATCAGCTCTGAAGCTGTGACGCGCCTTCACTCACTCTGAACAATACATAATGCTGAGTAATGACAGAAAACTACAGACACACACCCCCACACAGGCACACACACACACACGCGCGCGCGCGCACGCACAAACACGTACGACATAAACAGATATAAAGGGGTCACAGCGCGCAATAGGTCCATGCGAGATCACAGTAGGTAAAATGTCGGGCATTAGGGTATATGGAGGAAGTCGCGCTAGAAGGGGAAAGGGGTTCCTCACCACCAGCACCGCCTTCACCATCTCCATCGAGGTGCACATGCCGGTGATGCTGAAGAAGCGCTCCCCTTCCGGCGTGCACATGTCAGGCATGACGCGCGGCGCGACGCGGCGCTGATGGAGCAGCACGCCGGTGAGGAGGCGGTTGCGGCCGGCGCCGATGTAGCGACGGTTCTCGTCCACCGCACTCGCGTCCGCCCCCGACACGCCATCCTCCTGCAGAATCTCGATGTCCTCCCACATGCCGGCATCTATCGCGCGGTCTCGATCCACGCCTCGCCCCTGAAATCAGAATAGATCACACGGATACTAAGATCAAGTGGAGGTTGGGTCTTAGGGTGCCTAAACACTATTAAACCTACCCAATCATCTTTTCCTTAAGCCGTAAAATTACAAATACATGGTTTTCTCCGTTCGTCACTGTAACAGTAAGCGTTACAACAGCAAAAACATATGACGTCACCACGTTCAGTACAGAAGTATAGACCTGTGTAACACAAAAATGTGTAAGCAGTTTACTAATCTAGCCCATAAGGAAAAACCATAATCTAATAGAGCTCCATCATTTCAAATTTTCAACAACATCACAAAAGCAATTACATCGAATTCCTTTCCGACACTGAATCGATACTTATAGAAGACGTTTGATTTGCCTGTGTATGTGTGTGTGACTGTGTGTGTAGATGTGTCTGTATATTTTGCTGTGACTGTGAGTGTGAAAATGTGATTGTTCGTGTGTGTACGTGCGTGTTTGTCTTTATGACGTGTGTGTGTATGACTCTGTGTGTGTGTGTGTGTGTGTGTATCTGACTGTGTGTATGAGTGTAACTGTGTGTGTACGCGTCTGTGTGTGTGTAACTGCGCGTGTGTGTGACTGTGTATGTGTGTGACTGTGTGCGTGAGAGAGACTGTGTGTGTGTGTGTGTGTGCGTGTGCGTGTGTGTGTACAGTATGTATGCATGACACTGTGTTTGCGTGTGTGTGTGTGTGTGTGTGTACGCGCGAGTGTGTCTGCCTTTTGCTAGAGAGGTGGCGTGACTCACCCGCCTACCACCTCCACTGCTGCCTCCACTTCCTCCTCCACTACCGCCGCTGCTGCCACCCGCCGCCAGCAGCCTCCGACGTCCAGCCCCCCCTCCATCCTCGCCCACCTCCTGCGCAGCTGCACGCGACACCTCGAAGGCGATGTTGACATCTGAGGAGCGGCACGAGCGGTCCTCCGCCTCCTCTAGCAGCGACCACAGCCCAATGGCGGCTTCGCTGATGGCGGAAGTACCGGGCCCGATGTGCCCTGCGTAGGTGTCTCGAAGAAAGACATTAAGTTCAGAGTACACCGAAACCAACTGCTTCCGCACAAAGTCCTTCAGCTCCTCCATCTCCTCTGCCAGCTCCAGCTTGTGCGTGTTGGTGAACAGCGTGAAATCCACGCTCGCTTCGTGCGTGTCGAATGCGGCGTCCAACATCGCATACAGCGCCCCCACGGCCATGTCCTACACACAGCGACGAACTTGTGTGAAAACTCCCGAGTCATTATAGCCACACGCAATTTTTTTACTCAGTGGCGATGCACCTTTCACGAGATGTTCGCAACGTGTTTCGGCAGAAAAAACAACTAAAACACATTCAGGAAGACAATTTGATTTCTTTCCAGAAATGAGGGCGGAGGAGTTCACGGGCGGTTAAAAATTGGGACGGAATGAATTTGCCTTCGCTTTGGATAGATCTAACTGAAATCAGGCCAAGGAGATATATTTCGAAATAATAGAACGTATTATTGTTTACAGAGCAGGCCGGGCGGTGCCAAGGGCCGAAAGTGGAGAGGAGTAGCGCTTAACCTCCAAATTATTCCACACTACTGATGCACGCAGAACACTCAAGTGGGTATGTCTCGTGGAATGGGGTAGGATGAGGGGAGAGGACGGAGGCAACGATGAGAGCGCTGAGTTTAACAAGGCAAACGATGGGCCGCGAAAATGGACGTGCAATAAGGCCAATAAACCAAATGGACGTTTTGGTACTCATGGTGTGGAGTGGCCAACACCCAACATGAATATTAACGAACGCTTCGATGCGTATAAAACAATTAGGAACTTCATTATGGTAACGTTAATGTGACCAATTCGCAGACGGACTCGGGCCATCGAAGCCAAAATGTGAAAGGTAGGTTACCCAAACTCAGCGAAGATGAGGGGTTTCGGGTTTGAGCGGTGAGGGGAGTCTGACCCTGAAATTGAGGCTGGTTTCCGCGTTCTTCATCGTCGCTGCTTCCTCCGAGGAGCGGAGGGATGTCAGTAGGGACTGCAGCGCGGCGTCTGCGCTGCTGTACGTCCCCATCAGCCGCCCCGTGTTGAGCGCCAGCATTGCCACCATCGCCTCCAGTTGCAGCCCCGGCCCCGCGGAGCGGTCCTCCATGCTCACCAGATGCAGCCGGCCCGCGCTGAGGAGGACGTCGCTGCTGGCGATGGCGGTGAGCGCCTCCACGAAGCTGCCAGACTGCACGGCGGAGGTGAATGCGCTCGAGGCGTGCGTTAATAACTCACCCACCGCACTCCCCTCAGACGACAACTGTGGCTGGCACTGGCTGTCGTCCCCCAGCCACCGCATCTCCACCGCCACGTCCATCACCAATATCCCCTAAACAGAAACAACAGCCATGATAAGCACATCAAAACAGTCAACTGTACAAAACAAAAATGTAGAAATCATATTTCTGCAAAATTATGAAAACACACAAAGCAAAATGCGCAAAAACTTTGCAATGCACTGATTAGACAACGCAACGCGGATTCACGTAATTTGTGAGGGGGGATGGAGTAGGGTAGTGGAATGGGATCATATCAGGCGTATCACCTCTTCCTCCCTCGCCGACTCGATGAGCACTTCCTCCATTTGGACGGAACGTAGGCTGTGCGCGAGTGCGGCGGGCGCCTCATCCGCCGCGTCTCGAAGAACGAAAGCCACAGCGAGGCGCAGCGCCAGGTTACTATCGTCACCCTCCGCCACCAACGCCTAAGCAGACACGCATCACCGATACTCAGAACGATCAGTGTGTGTGTGTGTGTGTGTGTGTGTGTGTGTGTGTGTGTGTGTGTGTGTGTGTGTGTGTGTGTGTGTGTGTTTTTCAGACTGTCGCGCGCGTGTGTGTATGTGTGTTTGTGCGCGTGTGTGTGCGTGTTAGAGTGAGTGGGTGAAAGTGCGTGTGCGTGTGTGTGTTTTAGACTGTCGCGAGTGTGTTCATGTGTGTATGCGTATTTGTATGTGTGTGTATGTGCCAGACTGTCGCGCGCGTGTGTGCGTGTGTGCGTGTGCGTGCGTCTGTGTGCGTGTGACTGTGTGTGTGTGTGTGTGTGTGTGTGTGTGTGTGTGTGTGTGTGTTGTGTGAGTTGCTGACTTGTCGAAAACGAAAAAATTATACGAAAAATGTTTGTGTGCTTTTTCTAGGAAGTACTTTTATGTACCTGTGGCAGTCGACCGATGGGGACGCCCATAAAGATAGCCTCCCCAGTCTGCAAGCTGTAAGTCACGCGCACACTGAGTACGCCGTCCTCATACACCACCACCTCCCGAAACACGGGCGGCACCTCCGTCCCGCCACCGCCGCCGTCCTCCATCAGCGCAGCGCCCATCGAGTAGCGGAGGAGGTAGCGGCCGGGTGGGCACAGCCCCTGCATCATCAGCCCCACCCCACAGGGCTGACACACATCGGCGTCCGTTGTAGGCGACACCCGTCGCTGGCTGACCTCCAGGAGGTGGCTCACATCGGGGGGTTCATGCCCTGGAGCCGTTGCTCTCGCGCCACATTCGCTTTGAGGGGAGGCGTCCTGAGATTGCGGCTCGCAGGGGGGCAGCTGCCAGGCGGGAGGCTCCCCGAACTTAACCTGAAGAGGAAAGGAATTAGAGGTCGAGGGTGTGAGTGAAGCCGTTCGGGCTGAATCGGCCATAAAATAAGTTTGCAGAAAGAGTCAGCGCAGAAATGTTATTTCAATGAGATCAGTGTATCCATATACAGTTTGTAAACAAGATATCAAGTGACTAATGAAAATATGCAATTATGAAAACGTTTATTGCTTACAAGATACAAATCACGCAAACAGCATTTATAATGAAAACATAGTTGGGGACATATAATTTGATTACATACTTTTATGAACACAACGACCGGAGGCAAAGACACGAGTGAACAATTGCTTACAGGGGGGACATGCAGAATATCGACAGACATGAGAGGACGCAGTGCACAACGTCCGTGAAAAGAGGAAAAATAGGACACAACAACACAGGTTCATATGTACAGTGTGTAAAGTAGAAGAACAAATAGATGATTTCCCCCCCTATTGTAAGTAAATGCATAATACAGTTCGCATCGGTATCAATAAATCGATTATAAATAAACTTAATATTTCCATAATGGCACTGCACTTCATGCAGTAATTATAACATGTAAATTGGATTACAGGAAATATCACAGCCACGAGTACCGTCGTGGGAGCACAATATATCAATGCCTATCAATACATGCAAAGTACAGGGCAGTGACGGGTTTGGCGCGTGCCTGCATCGTCAGCGGGCCGAACAGTTGGATGAAAGTGTCGGCCGGGAGGTGGTTGGCAACCTCCGTCGCGCCGCCGTCCAAGTCGGGTAGCATCTCGCAAGGCACGGGGCTGCACACCTCCGACACTCCGCACAGCCGCTCGCCGGGCGGGCAGGCGGGTGCGACGGTGACGTATCGCTTCAGGGTTATCGGCGAACTCGCGGCGTCCAAGGGAATAAGGACAAAGGAGATGGCGTAGGTCTCGCCCACCGTGGGTACCTCCGGGAGGCAGCCCTCGACGCCCTGCACACCGCCGCCAATTTGATCATTCGGAGCCGTTATTGAGAAACAGCGGAGGGAATATTATCACACACATAATATATATAAATCTAGATTGAGGGATACATATTTATTGTATATATTAATGTATATATTTCTTGAGGGAACATTATTATATTGAGAACTGCGGAGGGAACACACGACGTTATCAATGAATAAACAATCGAAACCCATTGTTTTTTCAGTCCGCCACATTAATGATCTTATTTGAGCGGAATCTAACCAGTGTCAGATTTGGACGGTTTGTAAACAAGTCCTTAATATAAAGGCTCTACCAGGATATTATGATATATATATTGAGCAACACCTACTAATTTACTAATGTACCCTTTGCAATATGACCCAGCCCTTTGCGATCTAGTAAATGTATGGTATTACTGCAGCGGCTGCTTGCCATCTCATCCTTTGCGGATGGTGGCAAAGTTCACCTAAGAACCGGCCTTAATTAATTGAACCGGCTGCTTGCTGCTGCTCGTAAGTCAGACACATCATTTTTTGCCTGAGCAGAGTAAGAATTAATTTCTCACACGAAAACAGTGGAAACCGCCAATCATAAAGAAAAAAGGCGGAAAAAACCCAAAGGCCTGAGCCCAAACAAACATTGGACCACATTCAGGGTCACAAAACAAATTCAGCCTACCCGTACCCGTATGCTGTAACGCTGCAAAACTGAAAACACTCGCGAGTTTGAGAGCTCAAAGCGTAATTTAAGTATTCTTGTGATTGTATTGGTGACACATGCAGTGTCCGCCCATTTTTGAATTAATTTAAAATTAATTACTAATGCCTGAATCCAAAATTTCCAATTTATAAGCAGCTTTAGATTAATAACACACGCTTACTGTTAAACACATTTGGCATGCCGCCCAAACGCATAGTAAATTCTTGACGTATTTACTTCCAAAAAAGTTAAGGTCTGCTTATGATGCGCGTGAATGGTGTCTAAAACGTCGACTCATAATGAATGATAAGTGATTCACTGACAAGAAAGAAAATTCAGTTTCAGGCGCAACTGCTCATTCCCGTTTCTTAATGCTAGCGAACTTATTAGACTCGTAAAAGAAAAAACGATTCTCTTAAATGAATCCTGCTTAATATTAACAATATAATGAAATTATTATTTCTGTACAACATTAGCTCTTGCGATCACGTGTCGACGACCCGGCTCACCTTGGCGCTGAAGCGATGCTCGGGGCACAACTCGAAGCCCGCCACACAGGCGGGTGGCGGGCAAGCCAACACGCTGCTCGACCAATCCTCGCCGTAGGGGCTCACGGCCACCGCGCCCTCGTCGCACGCCTCCTCGCCGACGGGCGGCGACGCGGTACAGGCCTTCCACGGCCTGTTAACCCGCACCGTCTGAAACTGCTCCCCCGCGAGGCGCAGCTCCGCTCGTAGCTCCGTCGGACTCGGCGGCCCCAGCAGATCAGCAAACACGCTATCCATGAAGGACGCATCGCCGTTTATCTGTCGACGGGCAAGCAGCGCGCACAATCGACCTTTACGAACAACGTCGACATCAAACATATGCGCCGGTGGAAATCAGGTGTGTTGTTGCACACAATCAGCTGTGCACAACAGCACGCACGCACGCGCGAGAGCACACACACACACACACACACACACACACACACACACACACACACATACACACACACATACACACACACACACACGCGCGCGCCCGCGCGCGAACACACAAACACACACGTACTACGTTTGCAGTATTTTGTCAGCCATACTATGAAACAAGGCATCTGTAATCATACTCTGAGATGTAGAGTATGGAAAGACGAATGCACCAGTACCATTTCGTGCTACTTCAATGCGATTGCATCTACACCTAAACCCTAAACCAAATACGTGTGTGACACCTCATTCGTAGGTCTTTTTCCACGATGTCAAACTTGTCATACCGAATACATTCGAGCTGCTGATAAGGTGACATAAATGCACACATACTCATCACTTTGGCAAATTAGCACAGCTGAATGGAAGACATGCGTTGTCATGCGCCTCACCACACTGAGGAGCTCGTCGATGCAGACGCCGTCCTGGCTACACAACAGACTTTCGCACAGCCGCTCGGTGCCCAAGCAGAGGTCCTCCACCAACACCTCCCGCGACACCCCCACCTCCATCCCCGCGTCGTTCTCCACCTGAAACTCAATTGTGTACCGGCCTGGGCTGGCGGTGTCGACGCCGCAGGCGGTGAGGCCGTGCTCCGCAAAGTTGAGAGCCCATCCGCCTTGCGACGGTGGAGCTCGACACACGGTCACCTCCGCCGTTAGATCGCCCTGCAGCTCGTCGTGGGCTGTGACCCCGCGCTCGCACACCCTGATGCAGGAAGAGCCAAGCAGTCGAGTCACGACAACAAACAACAACGGCCGAGTGTTCAATTGTGTTGAAACGTGTAACCTCTGTTTATTAATTTGGAAATGTTTGCATACATATATACTGTAAGTTAGTGGGAGAACGAACATCTTTGCCTATAAAAAGTACATTTTTTTAATGCTTACTCATAATATTGTTAATTTGTCAAATAATGATATCTTTTGAATCTCAAATATTGCAATCACATTTCATTGCAGCACAAACTAACTTTTGAGAACAGCATCAATGCCAATACCGCGCAGATTGTCCAAACATGCCACACATATAAAAGGGAGAGAGGGACTGCACCTGCCGCGCGGTGTGTTGGGGGCGCAGACGGTGTAGTTTGAGAATCGAGGCACCCGCACGATGGGGGCGCCGATGAGTGTGATGGTGGGCGGTGAGCGGGCCGGTTGCGCCGCTCCCAGAGCGTCACCCAGCAGCGCGCCAAAGTCGACACCCAGGCACATCCCCTCCGCGGAGCAGGTAGGCAGGTCAGCGAGCTCACCCACGCATGTGCTCTCCCCCGCCGCGCACAACAGGTGGACGTGGCGCTCCGCGTAGGCGGTGTTACCGTCCGAGTCGATGACGGCGTAGCGGAAGATCACGGGGGTGGAGGGGAGGGTGGGGCGGGAGAGGTCGCCGGTGGAGAGTTGCACCGTGACGGCTGCGGTGAGGTTACCGTCGATCGCGTCCCATGCCGTTGCACCGGGGAAGACGGAGTTGTCGGAGGAGAGGGGGAGGGTGCGGTAGTGTGCCACCACCCCATCCACCAACTCTCCGTCCTCACCCAAAGACAACTCAATGCTTGGGGGCTCGTTCTTTCGGGGCTCATCCCCACTCGACCCGACGTCCTGGACACCACCACCACAGCAAAGACCGCGGCGAACGTGATTGGCAACTAACGCATATCAAACGTAATAAATTTAGGGTTTAGGGAAACCCTAACTTCTTTGGGAATTAAGAGCTGATAATTCAGAGGAAAAACTAAATAAAATTTGTCCATGGTCATGACCTTAAAGTAAAGAAGGCGTTCTATCCCGGAAATGAAATTAATTAGCAATTTAGGGTCGTAAATTATCTTCAAAATCAAAATTACACTCCTGAAATGGGTGTAGCCCTAAAGATGAAAAGCCTTCCTATCTCAAAAGAGATCAGA
>JAPMLY010002015.1:2500-66496 GCA_026401115.1 Tetraselmis chui
GGTCGCCTCCAGTAAGCAGGCCTGGCTGGAAGTCAGCGGCGCTATGTACAGTAGTGTGACGTTGATGCTTGGCACAACGCTAGTGCAAGGCTTGATACTCGCGGGCTTCAATCTCATCACCGCTCTAACCAACGACGGCTGGACGCGCGGCGCGTCCTGGGACTACGCTTGTCGGACGTGCAGCGACGCTGGCGGCACGGGAGAGACGCGAGACTCTGCTGTCTCTATGTGTATGGTCAGCGGACGCACGCCGTTAAATTTATGTTTTCTATCGTGGCACGGTCGAGTGATACTGCCGCTCCTGGTAACGGGACAGGTGATATCGCTGGGCATTCTGACCTCCTTCGGGGTAGTCGCGACGTGGGACCCGGTGGCGGTGAAAGCGGGAAGGCGTACGGGATTAGAGTGGCTGGATCGTGTACGGGTTATGCATTTTGCACTCGCTCCCTCAATGGCTCATATCGGCTTCCCGCTGCTCGCCATCGAGAGCATGGAGCTAAACGTCACACCGCGCAGGATGGTCGAAGCAGCAGGCTTGAGCTCCATTATGTTTATCATAGTACAGGCAGGTCTCACGTTTTGGGTGCTACAGAAAGGGCACCGACAGCAGCAGCTGAAGTCTACAGTGACAGCTTATACGGGTACTGTCGACGAGGAATACGGGTCGCCCGAAAACAGCAGTGTCGGAGTTGACATCGCCTCCCGATCTACCGCTAATGTTGTGGCCTTTTCGTCCTCACGGCGCTGGCGGGTTTGGTCCCTTGCGCGGGCCTTCTACAACTCTTTCCTGATGGAGTCCGCGTCCATGCACCTGAAGCGCATGTTCATTCTGGTTTTGATTCTTTGGACCTTCTCCGCCGCCGACGTCTCTTACGGCGCCGCCTACCGTGTCGCTGTCTTAATCCTTCGAGTCGCATGGTTGGCTGTCTTTATCTTCATGCGCGACACGCCCGCTTCCTTCTCTGACCTCAAGCGCGACCCCAACGGGGCGGGCTTTGGCCTGGTGCGCCTGCCAAGATCGCGTGTTGTATGTTTGTAGTGTAGTGTATTGTATTGTAATATTGTAGTGTAGTGTAGTGTAGTGTAGTGTTTTGTACTGTATGGTTTTGTATTGTATTGCATTAATGTATGGTATTGTATTGTATTGTATTGATTTTTTTATATATATATTGTATTGTATTTCATATTAAATTGTATTGTTTTGCGTTGTATTTCACCTTATTGTATTGCAATGTATTTTGTTTATTCATTAATTTTTCTTGAAATTGTATTCATTTCATTTTATTTATTTTGAGCGATTATATTTTATGTATTATTTAAATTTCTTCTACTTTATTTATTTATTTTATTAAAATGTAATGATTTATTTTGAGTTATTTTAATTGATTTATTTCATTTTCTTTATATTTCCGCCTCCATTTAATTGGCGATAGTAAGTCACGCAGTTTTTATAAGGACTGTCATACGTATGGTCTCTAACGATGATACAAATGTCCCCAGTGATACAGCATAGCCCCGCCTGTCAACAGCACTTATTATTTATTTTTGTATTCATCGCGATTAGTTTGTCTGCCCGTCCCACATCCCTGGGTCGAAAAAAAAGTGTTAGGAATGTCAATAGAACAACGCAATATAATGGCATGTCACTCGGCGGTGCATTAGCGCTATTCATGATGAGCTAAAAATAATGAATAGGTATATGGGGGGTTTTCCTCCTTGCTCTTTTTTGATTGGTGGCATTCAGTAGTAAAATATGTTTGAACATTAGTTAAGAGGAATGATATAAGGCCTTGGTTGTTTTCTGTGCCCGTTTTCTTTTCTTATCTCTTCTTTGCTGGTGGATTCCGCTGCTTTCTTTGCGACTGAATTTATATACTATAGAGCAGTACATCAATATTTAAAAAGTCAAAAGGTGCAAACAATTTATTATCGGCGAGGGCTTCATTATTTTTGACACACTCAATATGGGCATTGGTGTTTGTTTTCGTCTGCCTCGCCGCAGGTGGTTGACGCATGTCTACTGCGCGAGGCGCTACAACGGCACATGAATGACGATACCGCCAAAAACTACGACCGCTCTGCCCTCCCAACGTACAAAGCCACACTTTACAGAATGGAAGCCACAATGGCAGGTTTGGATGCTACAGGCCCTTCTCTCCTCGTCAACACCATGTCGCACAGCATCAGTTTCGCGACTCTGTGTTGTTTCTGATATCTTAATCAACCCCGCAAAAAATCACACTCGGCGCTTAGTGCATTGCTGCGGTTACATAAAAACGTTTCTACTTGTTTTGATTACAATTTAATCGAAAGTGCCTCCAAAATAAGCACATTTGTTATATTTGCTAATCAAACCCGCAAAAAGTCACACTCAGCGCTTGGTATATATTATTGCGGGTATTAAATAAAAAACATTTCCACTTGTTTTGATTACAATGTCTCCAATATATATACATTTTATGTAGTAATCTCATTAATACATATTATGCGCGCGTGTGGGGTGGGAGGTGTGATGCGTGGGTGTGTGCATCGCGCAGTATCGTACCGGTGGCAAGACAAGGAGGCGCTCGTATGCCCCGGTTTGAAACTCAACATGACGCGGTGGCAAATGGAGCAGCTCGTGCACGCGCTGGGCAGTACATCCTGTTTTTATGTGTGGATCGACCGCCTGAGCGTACCACAGTACGAGTGCGAACTCCAAAACACGCTGCTGTCGCGCATGATGGCAACATACGCAAGCGCGCGGGAGACTTTGGTGCTGCGGTCTGCAGAGGAGGTTGGCAGCCGGTACCATCAGCGCGCATGGTGCGCTTTGCCCTCTTTTCGCCTTTGCCACTTTGTGATATGGGCACCCCATTGAGAGTGCCAGTGTGTCTGATGAATATGTTGTGGTACTCTTTCGATTTCAACCGTCGGTATTGTGTATGACTATGTCGTTGGATAGAGAAATAGCGGCTGATATGGCCAATTTCGTTTTGCTCAAATGCATAAAACAAAATATTTTAAAGAACAAAAAATGCATAATAAAGCGGCACTGTCACACTCTCATCGCCGCCTCTTCAATGTGTTGCGTTGTAGGCCCCGACTTAACTCCCGCCTAAGCAGAGGAGGCAGCAACACAGTCCGATGGCTGCTATTGATTTGTAATGTTTAAAAGGGGGTGGTGATAATTGTGATTCGAAGAACAAATACTTATGTTGTTACTGATGAGCAGGTGATGACGATATCCACCTCACTCAATGTTTTTCCCCTCAGTAAATAAACAAATGAAATCAAACAGTGGTACTGCTAACGTATTTTCATTGACGTATTTTCAACCATATGTTTGCAGCTAGGAACACTATGTGTATGGAAGAGGCGGGTGTGCTCAATCGTCCTTGTCCTGTTTCTTGTGCTGTGTGAGAGGGGTATCACTTGAAATGTGTCTCATGTACGGCAAAGGGGTGATGGATTGTGTGGATATCAAAATATTGTCGTTTTGCTGTGGATGATGATTTGTTGGTGTCCGCCCATGCCTCTGATCACACGACCTGCATGCGATCGAGTGGAGTGGTCCGAGACAGCATCCAAACAATAATGTCCTCAGTACGCATCGTGTCCACTTACAACGATTCCAAATTCATAACGGCGCGCATTAAAAAACCAGCAAGGCTTGCGTCGTCCTTGAGATATGAGCCGTCGCGAATATTCGATACTGTTTGTTAATGAATGAAATCCATATCCAGAGTTTTTTTTGAAACCGATTGCCAGTCGAAGCCACGTCTCGTCGAACGCATAGCGTAGAATATGCCTCAAAGGTATATTTATGCTCATCTATTATGGTGTTAGTCAAATATATCGTGTTACTATTTCGGCATCGTATCTCCCACTGAGGATTTTGACATGATGCAACAGGACGCTTCCGGAATTTGTGTGCTCCATCTCGCTACGGATTTGCACGGAACTGCCGTCATCATGTGGGCCCTGCGAAGGGTCTGGGAGTAAAGAGGCGTTTGCTTGGGCAGACACCGATCCCCGAACCTCGGTCACGACGGCGGAGGAGAGGCAGGTTGATGAGATCCGACAGCACTACGTCGAATATCTCCCGCGCTGCCTGCCTCTATGGTTACACCCCGATGATGGACAGGTTCGATTTGCCTGTGAGGTGCTGCAGGCTTGGGACACGTGCGCGCGCGCGTGGGACAGCCTCAATTGTAGCGTCCCAGAGGACCGCATTCGGGCTGTGTACCCACTCATATTTTGCGTCCCGGTGGAGAATCACGAGGAACTCGTGAGTTTGGTTGACGCCGTCGCGTCTGCGTTAGAACGAGAGGCGCCCGGGTCGGCGCCCAGCGCCACCGCTCGACGGCACTACCATCAAATCGTCGGAGCTGCTGTTATCGACCCCGACGAGATTGCCACCGTTGATAGTGTCCGGTCGTCCCGTCATCCTCCGCGGGGTGGATTTTTAGGTAGCGCCCTATCCAGCGCCGCCAGTATTTACACCGCCACTTCCGTTGGAGCGGCGACCGCCTTCAGGTCGGCTCTCGCCAGTGCCCGGATGGCCATTCCTTTGGGATTTATCAACCCTCGCGACAGTGTAGCGTGTGAAGAAGGTGCCTACGCCTCGATGACGATGGACGACGAGCCGGCTCATGTCCCCCGGGTCCCGAACTTTGTGCTACCTACTGTCGACTCGGCTGACGGTTCAGCGCAGCTTGTCAAATTTGTGCGCACGCGCACGGAGTGAAGTGAGGAAACGCCGTGTCCTCTCCGCTAGGCAGTACTTTAGTCTCAGCACGAGTACCCCCATGTCCAAGCCAGCATCAAAAATAAAACATACAAAAGTCTCGTCCCCAGTTTAGCATAATCGATAGCATCTGCGTATTGATTTAGTGTGTATTCAGATCGATGTTGATACTACAATACATATAACTCGCATCTTGCCATTTACCAACGAGGGTTTCAAAACGCACAAAAGCGATCGAAAAAATATTATGTTTGGCGTCGGCGCTCCTACCTCCTACTCGGGTGACTTCACGCCATGCCCTACCAACGAAAATTGAATGATCGATTCTACCCACGACTCCGTCTCATGTCGGGATAGCGCCCAGAAAACCGAGTAACAAAGGTCTTGAATACAAAGCGTCATCACAAACGCAGTACATTGTCCGCGGCCGAGGCCCACTTGCTTTACCTCTTCTCAAGCATCTCTTCTAGCTCGTAGCAGCCACCTTTACCTTTGCGCACGCCCAATCGGCACGCACAACATGCATTGCAGCTCTCGTAGCTGCGCAAGGTGACAACTTACACTCGACCTCGTCTAAGATAGCCGAGACTCTTAACCTCGCTCTAACACGATGGCTACAAATAGACAAGTCGTAGACAAAATTCGCGATCCGCCGGAATTGGTTGCATCTTTAGAATTCATACGAGAGGAGCAACGCTTATTCGCTACCGCAGCAGCATCAGAAAAGCGTTTGAATGGCAGGTTTCATAAAGTCTTTACCGAAATAATGGCCACGCTTAGCTCGACTCTCATCACTTAACTAGCATCATCAAATCAAGTTAGCACACCGCCAACTAGTCTCGTCGGCGTAGACCACACGTTGAAGGGTGGAATCACGGAGCACTGTTGTAAGTAATACCGCATACGTATTAGTTGCAGATAGCTATTGTAAGCTGCTCTAGATATGATTAGTACATGTCTAGATCGGACATACCGATAAACAGTTTGACTCGGTACAGAGCTGTCGCTAGGCTAAAGCTCACACGCTTCTGTTGTCCCGACACCACGCCTGTAGGCTGGTTGTCGCCGTGATTGTTCCGTTTGCGGGACTGTGACTGTAACTACGTTTGCGTGAGTTATCTACCACACTAACTGTGTTTGCATGGTTTAATAAGCACGACGCCCGTAGTGCACAAATGTCGACCGAGCGACCCTGTCGGAATCGGGAACGGATAGTTACACGTAGGTCGGTTGTGGTGACTAGATAAGTGAGAAGGAGAGAGATGGCGGCCGGCGAAGGCACCGGCAGGGCCGGCCAACCGCCACTAATAGGAAATAGAGGACCGCTAATAGCATAATGCTAATCACTAGGATGACAAATAGCTACCTTGTACATAAGCACTAGGCAACGGGATGCTAGTGCTGACACACCCTCGATCACCCCTACCGTGCGACCCGTGGCCCTAGCCCCATCGACGACGGTAATACCAGCAACACCGCCAAATGTTGACTACCATATCGACACATAACTTTTGGGACCTTTCATTGCCCCATGTCTCGAGCTACCCACCCCACATCTCGACGGCCCACAAATATGGAAGCTTACCTGTGATACCTACCGGCACCTCTCCGCCCGCCGGCACAATGCCACGCTCGAAGAATACCGCGCCACGGCATGTCACGTTGCCTACGCCGCCTACGCTAACACCGCGAACATATAAGCTCTGAAAGACATTCGAAATTTACCCAAGGACTCACCGGAATTCAAAGCAAAGGTCGTAACCATGCGTCAAAGCAACCACAGCCACAGCTCGCTCGAGGAGGCCGCCCGTGTGCGGGTATCCCACATCCGACACACCAAGGGCGCAGGGGAGACGAGCGATTCCGACCGCGTTTTCGCGGAACTCGCCTACGAGCGTTTCCCTAAACCGCGACCGAACATTTCCTCCTCCGAGTACGACAACCTACACCGAGTCTTCATCGACAAGACGCTCGAGTGCTCCCTACTCGCCTTTGCCAAAGATGCCGCTGGAGCTACCTTCGCACGCAAGATATTGGATCGACTTGCCCATGACAGTCTGACTCCGGAACTCCCTAATCCAATCTCAAGTCCCCATCCCAGGCCACCATCAAGAGACACTGCCGACACCAACGACTCGAAGCCCAAGAACCCTGACAATAAAGCGTGATGGTGTGACCCGCCACGCCATGTCATGCAACGACCATTCGAACTTCATGTGTCACCGCGTGCGGAACATAGCGTCCGAGTGGAAGCGATTAAGCGTGAGCGAGCAAGCTCTAGGCTGGATTCGTCGAGGGGTTCGCATACCTTTCATCGGCGGCCGTCGGTCCCCACCTTTCAACAACGATACATCCTTGCTCGACACAACACAACAGCAGCTCGACATCATGGACTTCGAGCTTCCAATATTCATGCAGTTAGGCGTATGGGAGCCGGGACAGCGCAGCAAATGGGTATCCATAATGTTTTAGTCCCGAAACCGGGCGAAACATATGGCGGCTTATTATCGACCTACGCCCCTTGAACAAGTACTTCAAGGAGCACAAACTAAATTACGATACAGTCAAGCACCTCTAGAACCTGACGCGCGCCGGCGAATGGATGCTCTCCTTCGCCCTCACTGACGGCTACTACACACTAGGCATACGGGAAGATGACACATACTTCCTTACAACAAATTGTTGCGCGGCACGTTGTACCGTCTAGCCGGCCTTCCGGTGGGTTGGAAGTGCAACATCTACTATTTTTGCAGTCTTACCGAAGTTTTCATCCGACACCTTTGCGAGCCGCTGCCCAACACCACCGGCCATATCCCCAGCATGTCTACAAACCCGCAGCCCACGCGACCAAGACCCTTCCGACGCTATTTGCGCAACTCGCGATGGAAAGGCGCCCAATTGCTCCCGTAGTACATGGACGACTTATCATGTTTGCCGACAACAAAGACGCAACTCTACAGCTCCGCGACCGCGTTGCGTCCCTACTCGACCGCCTAGGGCTAGGTCGCAACCGCCAAAAGGGCCACTCAATGCCTACACAAATCTGCGAGCACCTCGGCCTCCGGATCCACACAACAACCTCTACCTTTTGAGCCCCTCCTTCGAAACTACACGCCATTGCTACCATATCCCGGACCCTATTGCAACCCTTTGCACATGGCGCCCGTTGGCTACCTGCCCGACGACTCGAAGTACTCGCCGGAAAAGCACAGTACGTCTACCTTGATATCCCGGCGCTTGCTTCCGCCTCCGCGAACTACACGACGTCCTCGCTACACGAACAAAATGGGGACAACGGGTGACAGTCACATATGAGTTGAAACGAGACCTCCAATGGTGGACGCAAGTCCCCTCCGTCGACAACGACCGCTCCATATTCTCTCCAATCGAGACCGCCTACCGGCATTGCGGCAGCTCCCCCCCCCCCCCCCCCCCCCCCCCCCCCCCCCCCCCAATACCTTCTACTTGTTTGTTACGGATGGGGAGGGCAGTGATGAACGAAGACCTAGAAACACCAAGTTTCTCGTCAACGGCAGATCAACAGCGTCACACCACCCATAAAGAGTTGAAGGCCGTGCGAATCTGAGTCCTTTCGTTCCGCCTACCGCTAATGCGCGGACGAAAAGTTCTCATGCACGAGGACAATCAAGCAATGGTGGATGTACCCAGACACCTTACGTCCCGGTCGCCAACCATGAGGGGCGATCTTCTGGAAACTCTAGGAACTCATCGACATTTACAACATCAGTATTCGCGCGCTATATTCGATCCACGGCCAACGTTTGGGCCGACACACTCAACCGCGAAACAATAAGGGACGACTAGTAGCTCAACCCCCGCGTCTTTACTTACCTGGACTCATAGTGGGGCCCCAACTCCATCGACGGATTTGTCACGCAAGGCAACAAGCAGCTTCATCTCTACAATGCCCGTTGGCGAGACCCAACCTCCGAAGCCGTAGACTGCCTCCATCTCCCCGACATATTTTGGACCTTGGACACCGATTGGTGCAACCCACCCGGGACGCCCCTTCCCCTCCTCGTCCGAAATTTACGCTAATCTAGTGCCGGAGCAACGGTCATCGCGCCATATTGGCCCGCCAAGCAGTGGTACCAACTATGGAGTGAACTATCCGACGAGCAAATAATGTACCCCCCTCCCTATATTTATTCGTTTTGGGCAAGCGCGGAGCGGACGAGGGCGTAGGACCGCCCGGCTAGAGCGTCACGGCCTTCCTATATTTACTTGTCAATCCCATATATCCGGGGGGAGCCAAAAAAGGGGGGGGGGTCGAAGGCGGCCAGAAAACTACGCGATTCTAATAATAATTGGGTCTCAACAGAATTGGATGAAGAAAAAAAATTACAAGAAAAAGCAGCGGAGGCCGCCAAGCAAAAAAAGAAAAGAGGAAAAAACCCAAGCCCGAGGAACAGGAAGGCACGCCACAGCATTGCCCTCCTGCAAAGCGTATCTTCTCCTGCCCTCCTATCTTCTGGATGGTGGTAAGCTTATCCTCTGGCTTAGGGCTTTTCCTCTTTTCTTCTTTGTGCTTGGTGGTCTCTGCTGCTTTTTCTTGTAAAACAATATTAATAGGATGAATGTAGCCGTATCGATCTGTGGTTCGCAACTCGGATATGGTACGAAATTATATATTTCCTGGCTGGCTGGTACCCGTACGTTGTGAACGAAAAAATGGAATACCCACTCGTACCACCAGCTTATTTGATTTGCGAGATGCATTTATTGGCGCTCTTATTTCCGGCGTATTTTTGATAATTTCATTTGTAACGGAGATATTAATCTTGCACCCTAATCATCCGTGTAACTTACTGATTACAGGCAAAGGTACAATCGTCATACTCTACTGGAATAGTGGAATACTACTAATGTACGGGTACATCATTGGGGCAGCACGCAGCAGTGTTGAATTGCTTGTGTTGAGATGGCACAGCACGGGCGAGTGCTGGACTGGGGAGTGTGGTCGAATGGGAAGCGGCATGACTGGCAATCTGGCGTACACGGAGGGGTCGAGCCCGGCGCCACCTACTACGGTCTATGTTCATGCTTGATCCGTAACGCACTCAGTGTATCGCTGGCTTGAGCTCGTTACCGCGCCGCGTCGAAAGCCGATTTATGTCTCCAGTTACTCTCGACACCGACGAGTAATTCAAATATTCACTCCGCAATTAGCGCCCACGTCCAAGTAAGCAAGGGTAAGCGACAAACAGGACCAAATCAGTCGCGATAGCATACTTGTGGGGTTGTGCCCAAGAAGAGTTTGCATGTTGCATCTAGGTCGAAAAGTCCCAGTGTAAAACACTTGCGCACAACTGGAGAGGACGGTTCGAAGCTCTGGGGACGCTTTCAACTAATCAAGGAGTATGTACAGCACAGTCGCGGGCGAGCGAAATAAAGTATTTCGGCGTCTCAGAACAGTCATCGGTGGGGAGTGATGTGCACGATACACCATGGCTGAGAGTCACAGCGACGCCGAGATTCCTGTACTGGGAGACAAAAGCGTTATTTCTGCGGACACACAGATAGAATCATACGTAGTACCTAGTGAAAATGGCTACTTAATTACGAGTCGACATGAGCTACTCCTATCATTCTTGTCCGACAGTTATTCTGTCGCGACGACGACCGCCGCGGTACTCCCTCAACCGGTAAGTGCCCTACCGGTGGAGGAGACGCCCTCAGAGTCCTCGCTCCGTGGTAGACCGGCGCGATGGCAGCCGGCTCGGACGCAGGCGAGGCTTCTTTTTGCACAGTGCCGGGCGCTACTGCGCAACAAGTACGACTCGGGGGTGTTAATGGTGGCAGCTGCCACTGTGGTGGCGCTGACGATCGCGGACTTCCTATACCTCGGGTTTGCACCTCTGCCGATGGACTGTCTCTCACGTCACTTTTCACGCAACGTAGGCGTTCCCCGCGGCTGTGAACCTCTTTTCCACGTGTCTATCGCTCTCACAATCGCCCGGTACGCCGTTTGCGGCTGTTGCCTCTGCGGATTGTGGTTGCAACGCGCACTGCACAACCAAGCGACGGCGGTCGGACCCGCGGGATCATGCGACCAGCCCAAGTCGCTGTTAACCTCATATAAACGCTTCTACGCCCGTCGGTTCCCACCGCCGGAGGCTGATGGCTCGTGTAGTCGTAAGTCTCGGAAGCGCAGTCGACTGTCCGACTTGCGCATCTGGGGCAGCGGGACGACGGGGTGGGCGGTTGCGTGCAGTCCAAAGGCATGGTTTGAAGTGAGTAGCTCGACGTACAGTAGCGTAATGCTAATGCTCCGCATCGTACTTTCCCAGTGTTTCCTGCTCTCGGGCGTCAGCCTCCTCACCGCCTTCCTTGACGACGACTGGTCCCGCGGCGCGTCTTGGGATTACGCCTGTCGGACATGCAGCGACGCAGGCGGTACCGGGCAGTCGCGAGACGAGGCGGTCGAAACTTGCATGAGTAGCGGGAGCGCCCCGCTTAATTTCTGTTTCATAACCTGGCAAGGTCGCGTGCTGGTGCCTTTGCTGGTGACGGGGCAGGTGATATCGCTGGGAATACTTACCTCGTTCACGGTGATGGCGGCGTGGGACCCAGTGGCATTGGAAGCGGCCTCGCGTACGGGATTGCAATGGCTCGACCGTGTACGGGTCATGGATTATGCGCTCGCGCCGTCCATGCTGCACGTCGGCTTCCCGCTGCTGGTGGTAAAGGGGATGGAGCTACATGCCGCGCCGCGTTGGCTAGTCGAGGCTGCAGGCTGGTCTTCCCTCGTATTCATTGTTCTCCAGGCTGGGCTGACGGTGTGGGTGCTACAGAAGGGACACCAACGGCATGAGCAGCCCGTCGTTTGTTGCGCCGCTGAAGACGACTGCGAATCTGCGAACAATGCATCTTCCAGAACCGCTGTATCAAGAGCAAACAACCGCGACCCCCCATCGACCTCGTGGCGACGACTGGGCGAACTCCGGGGCGCTAACTTTATGGAGTCCGCATCAATGCACATCAAGCGCATGTTCATACTAGTCTTGATCCTGTGGACCTTCTCCATCGCCGACGTCTCCTACGGCGCCGCGCACTGCACCGCCGTTGCGCTCATTCGAACCATCTGGATAGTTGCGTTCATCCTGACGCGCGACAAGCCAATCACATTCTCAGACCTCAAGCGTGACGCCAATGGAGTCGGCTTTGGTTTGGTGACCCCCCCCCCCCCCCCCCCACACACACACACACACTCCTGGTCGGCAGTAAATCTTGTCCACCGTTAGTTGTTGGTCACACAGATAATGACACATTAAACAAGATAAACCAGGGCTACCCGCTTGTGTTGTAGGTTGTGTCCCTGGTTTGTTCTTTTTATATGTCATTCATGTTTTTTCCCTGTTCGCGTGTGTATGCCTATGTGATGCTACCTGTGATTACATATCTTTCATCATTATCCTACTGCCTCTTTTATTCAATCCCCGATATGTGTGTGTGTGTGTGTGTGTGTGTGTGTGTGTGTGTGTGTGTGTGTGTGTGTGTGCGTGTGTGCGTGCGAGTTTGATTGATTGTGTGTGTGTGTGTGTGTGTGTGTGTGTGTGTGTGTGTGTGTGTGTGCGCGCGCGTGCGCGCATATACGTATGAATTTATCATCGTCTCGATTGTATCTGTCTGGGTGCGTGTGTGTATGTTTGTGTGACATGTATAGGTGTTCATGCGCGTGTGTGCGTGTGCGTATGGATCTATCATGCGCGTGTGCGTGCACGTACGTATGTGTATGTGTGGAGGCCTGTTTGTGCGCATACTTGTGTTTGAGTGTGTGTGTGTGTGTGTGTGTGTGTGTGTGTGTGTGTGTGTGTATGTGTGTGTGTGTGTGTGTGTGTGTGTGTATGTGAGTGTGTGTGTGAGTGTGTGTGTGTGTGTGTGTGTGTGTGTGTGTGTGTGTGTGTGTGTGTGTGTGCGTATGCGTAAGCGCGCATGTACGTTTGGATTTATCATTTGCCTACTTGTACGGGAAATTTTGTCTGAGAGCGTGTGCGCGTTTACTTGTACGGGAATTCATGCGCACCTGCGTGCAAGTATGTCAACATACACCTTTCACAACTATTCTAAAGCGCTATTACGTCTGAGCGAACTAATTATCAAGATGCGATTCCCATTTGTTTCCCCTCCCATTTTCCTTGTCCGTGCTCATGTCGTTCTTCTTATAATAAAGTGATTATCAATAGGTGATTCAACTGCATATATATAAGGGTTTTCGGATCTCGGAGCCCCCTGTGCCCGTGCGACAACTTTCAGGTACTTTAAGATGCAATTATGCAGAACCATGACTAGCGACAATACACCCGCACGTTTCAAATTGCGGTGTGGATATGGAGAGTTTGATTGGTTACATATATGTTTAATGGCCGGTTATTCGATCCTTCTTGCTTGACATTCAGCCTTGCTGCTCCTTCTTATTTATGATTGGTTTCCAGCAGATCCAACTGTGTGAATTAGATAACTATAAAAAATAATGTCTGCAACAATTATAAAAGGTTTCTTACAAGGAAAAGAAATGGAAACCGCGAAGCAAAAAAGAGAAAGGAGGAGCTCCCCCCCCCCCCCCCCCCCCCCCCCCCCCCCCCCCCCCCCCCCCCCCCCCCCCCCCCCACCTGCCACAATTGTGGCCATCAGAACCATTGCCTTTAATTTACGCATCCATTGTCTATCAGATGTTCATTATCTGCGTCGAGCTTCGTCTCTGTGTATCTCTGCTTCATTATCACGCCATTGCACGAATTTTGATGGCAGCCCAAATCAATATGATTTCTTACAAAAAATGCAGAGGAGGCCACCAAGCAAAATAAAGAAGAAATAATAAGGGGAAAAAGCCTAATGGCTGCCCGAATCTATTTTCCGTTGTATTTGCTCATGTATTGATTGTTGCACTCCTGTTCACATATGACGGCAATATCGATTGAGTACCATTGAGAAGCATGTTGATATAGAAGCGAAAAGTTTGAGGGGTGGAGAGGCAAAAGTTCAAATGCGTTGGGCGCCCCGTAATATTACAGCCAAACGCGGCGAATATCATCTGGATATCTAAAACGTGTTAAATGCTATATTGCGGAGAGCGACAGAATCATAACGCGTCACCTCTTTGCGAGGCTAATTCTGTCGTTGAAAGCGTAATATTAACAATTGCCAAATTTACTGGAGGTTAACGCGCTGGAGGATGCACCGACCATGCTGATTGGACGAGTGTACGTGGGGCGATATACGTCGAGATCTAAAGCTGCAATAGAGGGACGGAAAATTACTGTCTCCCAGGGTTCGTTTTCTATGCGCGTAAAATTCAATGTGAGCGGCGTTAGCTTAATACTACGGTGTAATATTGGCGATAAGCCGCTAGTCAAAATGATGTATATAACACTACGCACATATATGCAAAAACATATTTGTATAGCGTTACCCAATTGATTCCCGTAAATAATACAGCCGATTATAATCGCGCAACGTGCACTGATCCATATTCCATTGGGCTTATTATTGTTCTGATGATCCCCAGGTTGTGGATGCTTGCCTTTTGCGCGATGCGCTCCAGCGTCATTTGAAGAATGGCGCCGGCAGCACGTGTCCTGACCAGCTTCCCCTCCCAACATACAAGGCCACGATGTACAGAATGGAAGCCACCATGGCAGGTGCGCATGGTGTCTATTATCCAACAGCTTATTATCAATTAGTCCCTAATCGTTAACTTATGTATATTTCGTTGCGGCAATACAAATTATGCGACAGCAGTGGCTTGAGTGGGGGGGGTGTCGCATAGTTTCTAGACTTCGCGCAAGCAACCTTCTGATTTTGTTCGGGGATATATGAACACGGCCTCACCTCGCTCAGCGATCAGTCATAGGGCGTGCATAGCATATATGCACCCCTTATGACTGGCTGAGCTTAATCTCATTCAGTCATATATCCTTAAGAGAAAAGGGGTATAAATAATGAGAACGTGTCGTACATTGCACAGTGTCGTACAGGTGGCAGGCGGAGGAAGAGTGCATCTGCCCCGGTTTGAAGCTCAACATGTCGCGCTGGCAAATGGAGCAGCTCGTGCGCGCGCTGGGGAGTACGTCCTGCTTCTACGTGTGGATCGACCGTCTGAGTGTGCCACAGTTCGAGTGTGAGCTCCAAAACACGCTGCTGTCGCGCATGATGGCAACTTACGCGAGCGCGCGGGAGACTTTGGTCCTGCGCTCGGCGGAAATGGCCGGAAACCGTTACCATCAGCGCGCATGGTACGCTGAATTTCACGACCTGTATTTCTTTTATTCTGCATCACCTTTCGCGAATGATGGCTCCGCGGATGTTGGCAAAGTTCAGTGAAGAATAACCTAATACAGCGATGAACTGAGAACTCGAATACAGAGATGTCACAACATTGTTCCAATAATGACCACATATGTTGTCATATCTACAGCTCATATAATTTTCAGAAGAATCTTATTGCAAGAGGGCGCACATGAATGTTTGGAGCCCTCAGCTTATTACATGCACCATCACAGAAGCCCAACCATACGGTGGCCCTAGGCGGCGTTCCATCTAGATGTGAAAAGTGCGATGTTGTGGCTGAGTTGCCAACGGTCACTGCGCAATGGTATTGCCTTTGTAGTGCCCGAGTGCACAAGGCCGCCTCCCTATCGAGAGTATTAATCAGCTTCTCCTCGCAATTGGCATAGGGTTTATGGTTACCCTTTGCAATATACTCTTAACCCTGAATAGAGGTCATGTACTGCTTAAAAGCGCGCATCCCGAGTGGGCATTCAAATACAGAATTCCCCCCCCCCCCGTCTCTAGTTTTTGCAAGATTTTGGTTCATAAACCAACACATCTACTTGGAACAACCTAATGAGAATTAAGTATATATATATTCGTCCTTGAACAACTTTATATCCTCATATTTACTCACACACACAGTAATAGCTTGTGCTACATAAAGATATGCGAAGCAGCTTAGGGTTGGGATCCACGAGTCGAAAACAAATGAATGTTTACATTGAAAAGAAAATGCAACATACATGAAAATGCATAAATGCACATAGTTTTGCAGTTGAATGGGTGATTAGAGTAGGGTGTATGGGGTTCTGAGGTTAATTGGGGCAATTTAATATGGTATGTCATTTGTGTAGGCACGGAATGCCTGTTGTCCAAAGTGACAATCAATTATCTCGACTCGCAATGCGTTAGTGTTGATCGAAATCAATGTTGTAAAAATCGACGACAATATGTGACAATTACCGCATTATTAACAAAAGCATGCTTCCTTGTCCCGCGCACTGACACGATTATCGTTGGTGCGTTCTGAAGGACGCTGCCGGAATTCGTGTGCTCAACCTCGCCTCGGATCTGTACCGAGCTGCCGGGCGGTGACAGTCGACGACGGTTGCAGTCGACAGGTGGCCGGAAGTGGGTGGAGGCCTGGGCGCGCGACCCGGGTGCATTGGCATCACTAATAGCGGAGGAGGAACGGCAGGTTGCCGCGGTTAGGCAGCACTACGTCGCCCGTCTCTCGCACTGCCTGCCGCTCTGGCTGCAAACGGAGGGGGAGGTGCAGTTTGGGTGTCAGGTCTTGCGCACATGGAATACCTACTCGCGCACCTGGGACAGCCTAAACTGCAGCGTACCAGAGGACCGCATTCGAGCCGTCTACCCGCTGTTATTTTGTGTTCCGGTGGAGAATCACGATGAGCTCGTGAAGTTGGTCGACGCCGTCGCTTCTAATTTGGAGCGGGAGGTGCCCGGGACGGCGGCTAGCGCTACCGCGAGACGGCACTACTACCAAATCGCAGGAGCCGCCATCCTCGATCCCGACGACAACGACGACGATGCCGCTGAACATGCTTCACGCCGACGCCAGCGGGGTGGTGGATTTATAGGCAGTGTTTTGTCTAGCACAGCCAGCCTTTACAGGAATAATCGGCCCACAGTAGGAGCGAACAGCGCGCGCACTACGTCAGTTCTGAGGACAAGCTCCCGCTCCTCCATCATCCCCTGGTATCATCCCAACCGCGATTTTGAGAACACAACGTCGCAATAAGTAGTCGAAGAAAAAAACTACACCGCCGCGCTTCGTCGTCTACCTGCGCAGTAATGGCGGCACGAGCTTTGCCCTTTGTCCAGGCCCACCCACTTGTCAGTCAAACGTACTGCCATGATTGTTCCTGCCACACGCTGCTATGCGTGTATAGGCCACAAGCCCGCAACACCACGCGACTCGCGGAACAAAGCCGGTTTGACCAATTTCTCGCCGAGTATCGCCAATAATGGTCGCGGATGATGGAGCCGGGCCAATAATGGGTGTGGGGACGAGGCGCCAATACGTCGGAGCAGTTTTATAGCAAATTAGGTTGTAGAAGCCTGAGCTCAAACACAGCGATGTGCAACTAAATGAGGCCCGCGACGCTATATCGCTAAAGATACCTATAGTGATTCTAGGTCTCCATAGATCGATGTGCTCAGTGAGGCTGTCGATATTTCAAATAGCTAAGACTAAAGCAGCGACCGATGGTAGATAAACACACGATATGTAAAGCAGAATACGAGTATGATAGTTTGACCGCATGCAGGACGGCCCGCCGTCTGATCGAAAGCTTGATTCGTGATGGCATGGCGTCGCAGGACTATGTGGGAAGTAATGATTTCAATCACCTAGACTTGTGGGCTTTGCCTTAGTAGTAGTTGTTGGTTGTTGTCTTGATGTAACGATGACGACCATTCGACCAAGCAGGGGGCCGCGACGTGTCGCCAATAAGGCCGCGAAATGATACAGATTACTTGGCCGACTCCGAAAACAATCGCATGCGGCCTCGGATGAACAGTGTCGGAGCTGATTTCTAAGACTTCAAACACGGTCGAACCAGTCATCATCAGTCAGCCTTGGATCAAGCAATGCCGACATTGACTGAAAACAGACAATCCTGCCGGACAATACGATATTTAACGACGCCATTCATTATTTTTTTGATGGATGTAAGGCTAACCGAGAAGAGAACAAAAGGAGTTGCTCCATCAGTTGCAGAGGTTCATGTGGCGGTTAGCCTCTGAAAGCTAAACGCTAGCACAAATCTGTTCTAATCTGTCTAGCTCTGTCGTTGCAAGATGGCAGAATGATGTTGTTGAGAGGCAATGGTGAAGGATGTTTCACTGCTATACTTAGGCAGTAGATGTTGTAAGTGAACAAAGGAATTGTTAAAAGGTTCTGTCACCTCCCTCTACTGCACTGGGCTTAAATAGGTTTCAGCCCAGACTAATTACGCATGCAAGCTACGCTTACGTGTCAGGCGTTAGGGCTGTCTAACCGTCGTCATCTGCCTCGAGACGCGGCCTGCCTAGCATTGGGTTTCACGACGCGGCTCGTCCTTTTGCATCGAAGAGCTCGTTCTGGCGCGTCATCTGGCTGGTTAGATTAATTTTGCATATTTGTACGTACCGGGAGGTACTGGTCGTACTGTAGCATCAGCACCATTACAATATTGCAGTAGCGACGTACCCACGAGTATACGTCCATCCTGTGGAAAAGCACGAATTGGATCCGTAACGAGTACATGTACAATGTCCTGCAATGTACTGTTGCAGGACTGTACTCGTCACTCTCGTACCCTCCCCCTCTTGACAGATCAATGAGGCCGCCGCGAGGCAGACCTCCGTGGTCTAAGCTCCTTCACTGAAGCAGTTACTGGGACTCGAGAATGCGCGCTGGGTGAGCGTGCATGAAGTCAGTGTACGCATGAGTCTTGGCAAAATTGTGCCATTGAGGCGTCTCCAAGAATTATTGTAACGCAATCGTTCGATGCACCTCGTTCAACCGGTGCCAGACAGGTGGAATGTCGTCATCACTAAAGTGCGTCATGAAGAGCAAATATTTGCCTCGTCGCCCAGGTAGCGACTTGATGCACACAGCAGAGATGTGCAAGACGTCAACCTCCTCGTCGTCTCCTTCAGGTACAGTCACCGGGACAGCTGGTCGTAGCGGAGCGGTTGAGCAGGGTCGCAAGTTGTTAACATGGAACACAGGATGTAAGCGTACTGTCGCTGGTAGTTTCAATCTGTAACTGTGTTTCCCAATCTGCTCCTCCACTTGAAAAGGGCCGAGCTGTCTGTCTCTCAGTTTCCGGTTCGGTTGTCCTCGCAGGAAAAGGTTTGCTGTGACGACTGACACCTTGTCTCCCTTAGCGAGGTGTGGCGCTGTAGACGGTTCTTTGCGCGCCTGCATCTCGTCCTTGTGTAGCTGTAACACTGAGCGTACCAGGGTGTGTACTTCCTGTAACAATCTCAACCGTTCTGTTGCGTCTTGCGAAACTGGAATGGACGGTCGCATGCTGAACAGCAGGTTAGGAGGCTCCTCAGGAGAAAAACCAAAGTTAGCCTCGAACGGTGTGTGCTCAATTCCGAGTGCACGCGAAGCGTTGTACGCAAATTCCACTTGCGGTAAAAGTGTCGTCCAATCAGAGCCATCGTAGCAACAGAAGCAACGAAGAAGCTGCTGAAATGTGCTGTTCACGCGCTCTGTCAAGCCGTCCGTTTTTGGGTGTCGGCTAGAAGACATGTTCAGACGCGTTCCGAGGCGTCTCCATAGTGTCTGCCTGAAAGCGCTGACAAATTTCGGGTCACGGTCGTTGATCAGCACACGGGGCAGTCCATGTAAGCGGTAGACTCCCTGTAAAAACAAAGTGGCAGTTTCTTCGGCAGTAATCGACTCTGTACATGGCAGAAAATGGGCCATTCGAGTTAGATGGTCTACTACAATCAGCACACTGTTAAAGCCGTTGCTCTCAGGCAAGTGTGTCAGGTAGTCAAGACCAACTGTGTGCCACGGTCTGGGTGGAACAGGTAACGGGTAAAGAGTCGCAGCCATCTGCGGTCGAATCTTCGCTCGTCGACACACGACGCAACGTTCACAAAAATCTTTCACGTCTTGGCGGATTCGTTTCCACCAAAATCTGTCGAGTGCTTTAGCAAGAGTGCTAGCAACTCCTATGTGACCAGCTGACGAACTTTCGTGCAGCTCTGTGATCAATCTCAGTCGGAGCTCAGAGTTCTGTGGTATACAGAGGCGATTGAGGCGCCAAAAGTATCCGTCTCTGGCTTCTATCCGGCTGTCTCTTGTCCACTCACCATCGTCCCCATAAAACGAATCTTGTGAGAACCCCTCGCGAATGAGATCAGCAAACTCAGGGCTCAGCTGCAGCGCGTCAACAGTCAGTGAATTTAACTGTGCGTCTTCAAACAACAGCTGGGACTTCCGTCGTAACTCTCGATTTGACGGAACCTCGCCATCCCAAAATAAGGGTACTATGGCCTGAGGTACGAAGTCTGGACGCCGGTTTAACGGGTCAGCTTCGTTCAGAGCTCCCTTGCGATATGCAAGTGTCATCGAGCCCACAAACGGTTGCAAATCCCGCAGGTATCTTGCTTGCCGCTTATTCAGCCTGTTGTTCGGTTGCCTGAGTAGATGTCGCAGTGTGTAGTGGTCTGTTACGACATGGAACTTAGAGCAGCCTTCAAGATAGCACCTCCAATGCTTGAAAGCTTCGCATACGGCCAAAGCTCCTAAGTCGTACGCAGAGTAAGTGTTACCACGCTCAGCTGGATTCAGCTTACGCGCCCAGTAAGAGACTGGTTGAAGACCTCCTCCTTGGTCTTGCAACAGGACTGCTGCAATCCCCACTGTTGAAGCATCTGTAGCTACGGTGAACGTCGCATCCGAGCCGACCTCCGGAAGGATCAAGCATGGCGCGGAAATGAGCCGTAACTTGAGAGTCTCGAAGGCTTCCAAACATGCAAGCGTCAGCGTAACCTTCTGTGGCTGGGACTTCCGCAGTAAGTCCGTCAATGGAGCCGTAAGGTCGCTAAAATGATGTATAAATCTGGCATAGAAGTTGCAGAACTGTACGAAACTGCGAACCTCCTTCTGCGTCTTGGGCACTGGCCAGTCTGCAACGGCCTCGACTTTCTTTGTAGAAACCGAAATTTTACCGGCTGACACAGTGTAGCCCAAGTATTCCATATGTTGTAGTCCGAAGAAGCATTTCTTAAGGCGTAATTTCAGCCCTTCCACTTTGAATCGCTGCAGCACTAGACGTAGGTGCTCCAGGTGCTCCTCCAGTGTTCAACTGTAAATGCAGACGTCATCCAAGTAGATTGTCACGAACTTGTGTAAAAAGTCGCGAAGAATGTCGTTCATCATTCGTTGAAATGTAGCCGGCGCATTGCACAATCCAAACGGCATGGCGACCCACTCCATTAAGCCATCAGGGGTCTGAAAAGCCGTCTTGTGAACGTCCTGATCACGCACTCGAACTTGCCATAATCCAGAAGCGAGGTCGAGGTGTGTGTAAAAATTCGCGTCCTTAAGTTCGTCCAGAGTATCATCCACACGCGGTAGTGGGTAAGCATCTTTACGCGTAACCTCGTTAAGGCCACGGTAGTCAATGCACATACGTAGCGAGCCATCAGCTTTTCGCACAAACAGAATTGGCGAGCCGAACTCACTGTAGCTAGGAGGGACCAGACCAGCCTCCACTGCGTCTTTGAGCTGTCGATTAAGCTCAGCGCGCTCTGCGGGTGACAATCTGTTCAGACGTTGACGTCGCATCGGGCCTATGGTTTCAATGGGATGATTCCACTGTCGGCTTACAGGTGGAGAGTCGACAAGTTGCGGTAACTCCGGGAAGTCATCGAAGAGTAACGACAGGAAGTTGTCACGTTGTTCTGCAGTTAGCTCCTCTCAAGTGTGAAAGTCTGTCGGTTGTTTAGCGGTTGACGTGAGTTCAATGACGTAACAATCAGCATGACGTCCTCTGCTGCGGCGCGTCTTGCGCATGAGTTTCTGAACTTTCGTAGACGACAGGAGTAGACACTCAGGGCGTCGTTCCTCGAGCGTAGTCTCCACAGCTGTGCCGTCCATTAATGTAAAAATTCTGGTTGTACCAAACTGTAAAGAGGCGTGTTCGTCATCAAGTCATGGTAAACCCATGATTAAATCAGTTGTGCGTAAATCACGTAAGACGTAGAAAGTCCGGTGAAATTCGTGTCGAGCCAGCTCAAAAGTGACGTCACAAACTGTTGTAGAAGTCACTCGTTGTCCGTTAGCGAGTCGAACTGGGGTCTTACTTGCAGACTTCCGAGTCTGTAAGGCAAAGCGTCGTACAAAGTCCTCTGACACAAAATCAAGTGTCGCAGCGCAGTCCACTAATCCAAAAATTTGTGTCCGCCATCATGAGTTTTCACAGTCAGCTCGGTTCGAATTAACGGGCGAGCTTCCGTGAGGTCAGTTAGTAGGGCTGTAGCGGGCGAGGAAAATTGTTGCAGCAGCGTAGCGATGGAAGGTTCCGGGTTGTCTGCATGTACAGGTACCGAGTCAGGTTGATCAGGTGTTGTAGGTACTGTTGAGTCGTTAAACGCACAATCTGCGTCGACTAACCACAGCTGTACAGGCCAAGGAGCTGGAGCAACCACCTCATGTTGCGCTGGGTTCTCCATTGACTGACGAGTAAAAAGCTGAGTTCTCGCTGGGAATTCTTGGTAGAGTTTCCAGTGCT
Source organism: Tetraselmis chui (assembly GCA_026401115.1). Taxonomy (NCBI): domain Eukaryota; kingdom Viridiplantae; phylum Chlorophyta; class Chlorodendrophyceae; order Chlorodendrales; family Chlorodendraceae; genus Tetraselmis; species Tetraselmis chui. The sequence goes on from JAPMLY010002015.1 coordinate 24,788, forward strand.
TAGTCACTTGAGTAAATTTCGCCCACTTCGGTAGTACAAATACAGCCATCGTAGATGTCGGAGATGTTCGACGACAATCCTCAAAATGTTGCGCAATCTGCTCAGCTAACTCCCAGGGTGGGTTGATGAACACCCGTTCTCCGGACAAGTCTCTCTCTAGAATCGAGTCACTCGGCGAACAGTGAGGTAAGTCACCGTGCGAGTTAAGACCTTCATCATCAGCACATCCCTCCAATGTGAAGTGAAATCGTGCATGCAGAGGGTCAAAGACTGAGTCAACCAGTTTCCAATCAATTGAACGTCTGGTTACAGGGTTACGACTCTTTCTCTGCTTAGTCTGACGACGACGACCTGCTACTAGTGTTACATGAGTTGCGACTGTAGTCGATGGAGATGCCGAAGGTGTTTCGACGACCTCTGTCGCTAACAGTGTCTCAGAATGAACAGTATATGTAGCCGGCTGCTCCAGTTCACTAGTAGAACAGCCTTGCCACCATCATTGCTTCTTAGGTTCCAACGGTGCCTTGCCCTTGAACTCCGGGCATTGGAATAGTCGGTGTCCCTTCTTGTGGCACTTGAAGCAGAGTCCCTCGTCCATGTGTCGCTTGCGCTCTTCAGCTGTCATTGCATTTGAGAGTGAGTTAAAATCTTCGCGGCCCAGATGTTTGACCACGTCCTCCATTGTTGCCACCACGACCACCACGTCCACGTCCGCGGCTACGACCACGGCCACCTTTATTACGTTTCCAGACCTTAGAAGCTTCCTCGAGAGGGTCATCAAAGTTGCGCTTGCGCGTAGGCTGGGCAGATGGACCAGCAGCATACCTCGTATTGCTGAGTTCCGGCGAGTCTGTCACGACGTCATTCAAAAAGTTTTGCAGCTCCACCAGCGTTATCCGGTACCCCTTCTGAGCTCGGTATGATTTAGCCTGGTTCTTGAGCGAAGTGTTCGCTAGGCCATTAATAAAGCGCACACACTGTACAGCAGCTATCAGATGTTCACGAGACCGACGTAAGTAGTCGTTGTACTGCTTCGTGTAGACCGCGTAACTCATCGTGCTGCTCTGCGTAAAGCTTAGCAAAGCGTTAATTGCATCGTCCTTGATGTTCGGAAGAAACATTGACGTGCGTAACTCCGTAACAAGCTTGTCGTACGTAGATGGAATTGGAGGCTGAGTTTTCCGGTTCAACCACCACCCATTCAGGTGTCCAGCGAACTGTGAAGTAACCCAGATAACTGAGTCGTACGTGTCAGGCGAAATCCCAAGCATGAGAAAACGCTGAGGCTGAGCTTCAAGCCAATCCTCCAATACATGAGGTACTTGTCCATTCTGATTCGGCGAATTAATCGCAGCCTTACGCTGAGTCTCCGTTAGGGTCACATGTAGTCCAGCCAAGTTGTGGGTAGGCATCGGCATTCCCACTCGTAAATCTGTAGGTCCTTCACCAGTCAGTCGGTTGATGTGTCCGCGTATCAGCAGCCAGACAGGACCAGAGTCGACCGTTGTAAACCGGGAGTACATGTGGAACTGTCTCGGGATAGACGCGTCATCAAGCAGGACTGGAACGTGTTGACGGATCGCTCGGAAAAAGAGTTCCCGTTGAATCACGTAACCAAAGTGAAGTAACTCACTATTGTGCTTCTCAGCACAAAGTAGCCCCTTCTGTGCAGGCGTAAGTGTCAGACCGTCAATGTTGATGGTTTCCGGGACGACGTAAGTGCCATCCGGATTAACTATCGACTGTGCTAAAACAGCCTGCTCAACCTGAGCATGTGTTCGTAAGTTGTTCGTAGCAAACAGGACAGGAATAGAAGCCGAGTACACGTAGACAAGCTGTCGTCCTTGAGGTAGCGTAACAACGACAGGTTCACCACTCAACCTACAATGTTAAATCATCCGGTATCAAAACAAGACGGGTCTCCTCGTGTAACTCGCGAACAGCAGCGTCGACATGCTCTTCGTTAGGTAAGACAGAGCCAGCTCGGAACCAAGTTTTACCAGAACGAGGCTCACGTTGTAACACCAACTTCAAGTCCGACGATTTAGTTCCTCCGACGTGAATTACCAACACCACGTAATGTCCGGGTCCTAGAGAAGCCATCTCAACTCAGTCAAGCAACGTCGAGCGAATCAACGAGCAACGAAAGCGTGCGTCGACCAAAGAGCTCCGAAACCAATGTGGCGGTTAGCCTCTGAAAGCTAAACACTAGCACAAATCTGTTCTAATCTGTCTAGTTCTGTCGTTGCAAGATGGCAGAATGATGTTGTTGAGAGGCAATGGTGAAGGATGTTTCACTGCTGTACTTAGGCAGTAGATGTTGTAAGTGAACAAAGGAATTGTTAAAAGGTTCTGTCACCTCCCTCTACTGCACTGGGCTTAAATAGGTTTCAGCCCAGACTAATTACGCCTGCAAGCTACGCTTACGCGTCAGGCGTTAGGGCTGTCTAACCGTCGTCATCTGCCTCGAGACGCGGCCTGCCTAGCATTGGGTTTCACGACGCGGCTCCTTCTGCATCGAAGAGCTCGTTCTAGCGCGTCATCTGGCTGGTTAGATTAATTATGCATATATGTACGTACCGGGAGGTACTGGTCGTACTGTAGCATCAGCACCATTACAATATTGCAGTAGCGACGTACCCACGAGTATACGTCCATCCTGTAGAAAAGCACGAATTGGAATCCGTAACGAGTACATGTACAATGTCATGCAATGTACTGTTGCAAGACTGTACTCGTCACATTCATGTAATTCTGACACTCATTATAAGGACGGACAATGACAACACAAATGTCGCACTTGCACTGATGATAGAGGTGTCGACATAACACGGCATAAATGAAAGACACGCGATTGTGCGAGGGACCAAAGAGCCATCTTTGCGCATCTATCATCTTAGGCCGCACCCGCATTAAATGCTCCGATGAAGTTACAGTTCACAATATATTGTTTATGTATAGAGTTCGGGATAGAGTATGCTCTGAAGTATTGTCTAAGGTGCGAGGCTGACTACGACTGAAAGGTGAAAATGAGGACGGGAAGAGTTACGTGACCCACGTTGAGGTGGGTACACATAGTTTGCCCCTCTCCTAGTCTGAGGAAGCCTCACAACTGTGCTAAATGGTGCTATGGGCAGTGCTGCTGTTTGTGTGTGTGTAGCACGGACAGCTGACAACTATTGTTCACACATATCATACAGCTTACGGGACGGCTAGTACCCGTGTGATGTAGAAACGTACCATTGATGTAGGACTATGATGATACAGATGTCTCAATACGAGTACTGTGCGTGATGAATACGACATGACAGAGATTATGTCGACCTGCAAATGAAATGTCAAATTCTTACAAGAAAAAGCAGTGGAGGCCACCAAGCAAAACGAAGGAAAGGCCTGCAAATGGGTGCATATGTGAGCGTTGACCTAAGATTGATGAGTGGCCTAAGATTTCGGCAAGTTAAAATATACACTATAATCATCGCCAACACAATCATGAATGGTGCTGCAGAGTTCATTATGGGCAAATTCCTGTTGATTCGTCCGCTAAAAGTCATTGACTCATCCGCTACAAATCGATATTTCATTTGAAATATTCGATATACTACCGTATATCGTAAACTCTAATTCGAATATCTATCGAATGTTTCGGTAGGTGCTATCCGCACATAGGACCTAGCGACTCGGACTCGTAATAGCGACCATTTCATATCAAATGATGCCAAAATTACGGCTTTGTTGGCCCGTCATGCTCCGGGCTTTACAAAACCCTAAATGACTGCCGGGCAGCTCCATACGAAGGTGAGCGAACAACACATTGGGGAACATGAACCGGAGGATATTTGCTCATTCTATCATCTGCCTCAGCTAGGAGAGAACAATACGAGGGCGGGGTGTCATCGATTCGTACTTACAATTTTACAAGCTTACAACCATACTGTCCGACGGTGTAAAACTGGTGACCCCGGAGATGCCTGCCGCTGCCCGGAGTGAAAGCAAGGGAGAGGAATTTTCCTCATTCAACGGGCGAAGGGAGAGCTGTCGACGCTGCAAGTGCCGGAGAATAGCTATGCGGATATTTGGATTGGTTGACAAAACTGGTGACATTGTACTTGCGCTTTCGATGCAAGCAGCGACATGTTACCCACCCGGTGTCTTTTCAGCAAAAATACAATCTAAAACATCGAAACGCATCACTACTGTCACCCGTTGTGTCGCACGCATGAACGGCTACTAGCATCCCCCCCTACAAACCTCCGCCATACCCCACCCACATACCGAACTATCACCCCCACCAACGACGACGTCCCCCAACAATCATCAAACATTACAACCCCTCCTCTCCCGCTGGCCAGGCCACCTACTTCCCAGAGACATCACTCTTACCACACTAAACAAACGTGGCCTTTGCACCTCTACACTAGACGTAGAAGCACTCACCCACTCCACCGACCCCGACGTCCTCGTTCTTACTAAAGCCTCTCACACTCACATCAACAACCGGCTACGCCTTGCCCTCCGTCACCACCACCTCAAGCGTGCTAGACCATGGACGACAACCTAACCCTCCCTCAAATATGGAGATATATCGCTTAGAAAACACAATTATTCGCCACTCCGCATCTCCTCTCCCCCCCTACGGAATAAGTTCCACACATTGCATGCCCCCTCCTCCGCCCCCACTGTGGCGGTTAGCCTTCTCAAGCTAACAGCTAGCACAAGTCTTTTTATGTTATGTTATGTTCTGGTGATGCTTAATGTCAGAGTGCTGGTGCTAATGGAAGATGACGAGAGGATGTCTCACTGCTTGAACTTTAGCAGTATAAGTTGTTATAGAACAAAGAAATTGTTAAATGGTTCCGTCACCTCCCTCTACTGCATTGGGCGTAAATAGCCTTTCGCCCAGATAGCTTACATTTACTCACACTCGCTTACGTGTCAGGCGTTAGGGCTTTTTAGCCGTCGTCAACAGTCAAGCGACGGGGCTCGACTAGCATGGAGAATCACGAAGCGGCTCATTCTGCATCGGAAACCTCGCTTCGGCGTGTCATCAAGCTAGTTAGATTAACCGTGCGTACCTGTAAGTACCGGGAGATATTGGTCGTACAATACGCATTAAAACCTTTGCTAATATTGCAGTAGCGACGTACCCGCGTTTTACGCCCGTCAGATGGAATAGCACGAATTAGAATCAGTAACGAGTACATGTACAATGGCCTGCAATGTATTGTTGCATGATTGTACTCGTCACACTCGTACCCCCCTCTTGACAGATCTTTGAGGCCGCCGCGAGGCAGACCTCCGTGGTCTAAACTCCTTTATTGAAGCATTTCCTAGGACTAAGGAATGCGCGCTGGGTGAGCGTGTGTGATGTGCTACTTTGGTTAGGCTAAGTTGGCAACCTTTGATTAACCAAAGTAGCACCTCACACGTGGTTTCGGAGCCTCAAAACAGCTAGACGAGACGAAGATGTCTAACCGAGCAGGAGAGAGACTACGAGAGGAAGTTGATGGTCGACCAAAGGGGGCGCCTTCAGGGCCGACACAACCGACGTCGACAGATGGTGGAAGACATGCAGTGCGAGAAGGATCGAGTTCCACGATGGAGCCTATGTCGGTACACGTCACCGAGATGCTACAACGACTAAGTAACCGAGTTGACGCTTTTTCGATTGAGCTATCTCAACTGCGTGACCACGTCGACAACGGTTTCAGACATTTTGAAGGACGAGTGAACGGAGAATTTTCTTCGAGAAGAACAATTGAGATCGGAGAGGACGCGAGAGATGCCGAGCATGATGCCGAACGATGTCAAACCAGCCAAGATCAAAGCATCGCTACGACTAACATCGACGAGCTAAGAAACTGGTTCCGACACGCACGAGGGTTTCTACGGTATCACAACGTTAACCATGAAGAGCAGAGAGGAGTGCACTGGGTATCTGGCTTTCTGGAAGGCCCACTATCGAAGTGGTGGTACTCCCAAGTTGCGCAGACCAGAGATGAAGTCGGTGGAGGATTTTCCGGAGTTTCTGAGATGGAGAAATCCTTAATTCAGGAATTTTGCGGAAGAACACCGGCGGAACAAGCGAGATTGAATTTGGACATGGCGCGACAGAAAACCACGGTCCTGAAGTATGCAAACTACTTTCGAGAACAATTATTGGAGCTTCCTCACCGTCATTAAGAAGATAACGTACATGACTTCCAGCGCGGTCTGAGACCCTCGATTCATAAGGAGGTTGCCCTGAAAAACCCTAAGACTCTACACGAGGCGATTCAAGCAGCTCTGCGAGCGGAGGTAGCGGAGACCAAGATTGAAACGACCCAACGTTCGACATGCCGACTGAACGCCATCGAAGAAGACAACGACTTTTCAGAGGCAGCGGAGGAGATCGACAGTGAGTCGGAGGAAGATTCGCATGGCGCGACCGAAGAAAAGCCGCGGGAGCTGTACCATATTAGACGCCTCACTCAAGAAGAGGTCGACAGATTTAAGAAGGAGGGCAAGTGCTTCATTTGCCTCAAGAAGGGACACATCGCTATCGACTGCCCAGACAGAAAGAACAAGAAGAACGACTGAACGAGGAAATCCCGGCCGGGAAAGTGAGACCTGAGTCGGCAGCTCGCGGCAAGCTGCATGATGAGGTTTCGTCTCCTACAGCGACTCAGGAAGAGACCATAACACAAGAAGTACGAAACCCGTTACCTCAAGCGACATTGAGGCCAGTCTTTAGGAGCAAGGACTTTAGCGACTGGATGATGAATAGGGAGTATTTCCCGAAGTACTCTCACACCTACGGACCTTTCGACTTAGATGGAGCTAGCGATAATGACGGCCTTTATTCTCAAGTGGCGGAGGATTTTTGCTGTCCGGCGCGCCCATTTCATGAGAGAGATTTAAAGAAGTACCGGAGAATTTGGCTAAATGCGCCATTTAATGAATTAAAAGATTTTTTGGGCCATTATTTGCGGAGTAAACTGCTTCATCCCCACTTGAGAGCGGTTATAGTGGTTCCAAAATGGAGGGCAAAACCATGGTTCAAGCTGCTCCGAAACCACGTGTGATGTGCTACTTTGGTTAGGATAAGTTGGCAATCTTAGACTTATAGTATAACCCAATCTCTGGATCTAATTATACAGCGTGGAGAGAATTAATAAGATTGTCTTAGGAACAGGGTTTCTTACAATCTGGGTCTGGCGTAAATATGGTCTGTCCCGGTCTCTCCCTCTCTACCAGTAAGTCCCCGTCTTAAATATCCACACCTCAAGTGTCCTAGAAACAGCCTTAGAACCTGTAGCTTTTGCTCTCTGCTAACTAAACCAAACTATCACTAGTGATACTGATTATGTGAGATTATATGTACCGTCTATCTAGAACCTTATCGCAAAAGCTCTTAAAACTATCTAGAAACGAACTATCAAGAAGAGATACTGCTAGTAACTCTGTACTGTCGAGGGAAAATACGGCGATACAGTTGTACTGCCATGATGACAATAAAGTAGTCACTGATTATCGCAAAGATACGGGTACCATTTAGAGGAAATAAATAATGTCAGATACTAGCACTCAGCTAAATGGCTAGGATATGACAGCGTGCATGAAGTCGATGTACGCCTGATTCTTGGCAAACTTATGCCATTGGGGTGCCTCCAAGAAATCTTGTAACGCCGTAGCTCGATGTACCTCGTTCAACCGGTGCGAGACCGGTGTGGAATGATTATCACTAAAGTGCGTCATGAAGAGCAAATGTTTACCTCGTCGTCCAGGTAACGACTTGATGCACACAACAGAAATGTGTGAGACGTCAAACTCCTCGTCGTCTCCTTTAGGAACAGTCACCGGGACAGCTGGTCGTAGTGGAGCGGTAGAGCATGGTCGTAAATTGTTTGGTAACATGGAACACATGATGAAAGCGTAATATCGCTAGAAGTTTCAATCGGTAAATGTGTTTCCCAATCTGCTCTTCCACTGAAAAAGGTCCAAGCAGTTTGTCTCTGAGTTTCCGGTTCGGCTGTTCGCGTAGAAAAAGGTTTGTTGTGACGACTAACACCTTGTCTCACCTGACGAAGTGTGGTGTTGTAGACGGTTCTGTGCGAGTCTGCATCTCGTCCTTGTGTAGGTGTAACACATAGCGTACCATGGTATGTACTTCTTGTAACAATTGTAAACGCTCTATTGCGTCTTGCGAAACCGGAATTGACGGTCGCATGCTAAATAGCATATCCATCTGGAGGCTCCTCAGGAGAGAATCCAAACGAGGTGTGTTCAATTCCGAGTGCACGAGAGGCGTTGTACGCAAATTCCACTTGCGGTAGTAAAGATGTCCAATCAAAGCCGCCATAGCAATAGAAGCAACGAAGAAGCCGCTGAAATGTGATGTTTACTCGTTCCGTTAGTCCGTCTGTCTCTGGGTGTCGACATGAAGACATGTTGGGGCGCGTTCCAAGGCGTCGCCATAGTGTATGCCATAAGCCACTGGCGAATTTCGGGTCGCGGTCACTGATCAACACACGGGGTAGTCCATGTAATCGGTAGACTCCTTGTCAAAACAAAGTTGCAGTTTCTTCGGCAATAATAGTCTATGTACACGGCAGAAAATGGGCCATGCGAGTTAGATGGTCTACTACAATAAGCACACGGTTAAAGCCATTGCTCTCAAGTAATTGTGTCAAGCAGTCAAGACCAACAGTGTGCCACGGTCTGGGTGGAACAGGCAATGGGTAAAGAGTCGCAGCCATCGGCGGTTGAATCTTTGCTCGTCGACATACGACGCAACGCTCACAAAAATCTTTCACATCTTGGCGAATTCGTTTCCACCGGAATCTGTCGAGCGCTTTAGCAAGAGTGCTAGCAACTCCTATGTGGCCAGCTTACGAACTTTCGTGCAGCTATGTGATCAATCTCAGTCGGAGCTCAGAGTTCCGCGGAATAAACACGCGGTCGAGACGCCAAAAATATCCAGCTCTGGCATCTATCCGGCTGTCTTTCGTCCACTCACCGTCGTCCCCATAAGACAAGTCTTGGGAGTACCCCTCGCGAATGAGATCAGCAAACTCAAGGCTCAGGTGCAACGCGTTAACTGTCAGTAAGTTTAACTGTGCGTCTTCAAAAAGCAGCTAGGCCTTCCGTCGTAATTCTCGATCTGACGGAACCTCGCCATCCCAAAATAATGGAACTGTGGCATGAGCCCTGAGGTACGAAGTCTGGACGCCGACTTAACGGGTCAGCTTCATTCACAACTCCCTTGCGATATGCAAGTGTCATCGAGCCCACAAACGGCTGCAAATCCCGCAGGTATCTTGCTTGCCGCTTGTTTAACTTGTTGTTCCGTTGCATGAGTAGATGTCGTAGTGTGTCGTGACAAGTTACGTCAAAGAACTTAGAGCATCCTTCAAGATAGCACCTCCAAAATATCCTTGACAGCTTCGCATACGGCCAAAGTTTCTACGTCGTACGCAGAGAAAGTATTACTACGCTCAGCTGGATTCAGCTTGTGCGCCCAGTAAGAGACTGGTATAAGGCCTCCGCCTTGGTCTTGCAACATGATTGTTGCAATCCCCACTGTTGAGGCATTTGTAGCCACGGTGAACGTCGCGTCTTGAGCCGACCTCCGGGAGGATCATGCATGGCGCGGAAATCAGCCGTAACTTGAGAGTCTCAAAGGCTTCCAAACACGCAGGCATCTGCGTAACCTTCTCTGGCTGGGACTTCCGCAGTCCGTCAATGAAGCCGTAAGGTCGCTAAAATGATGTATAAATCTGGCACAGAAGTTGCAGAACTGTACGAAACTATAAACCTCCTTCTGCGTCGTAGGTACTGGCCTGTGTGCAACGGCCTCGACTTTCTTTGTGGAAACCGAAGTTTTACCAGCCAACACAGTATAGCCAAGATATTCCATCTCTTGAAGGCCGAAAAAGCATTTCTTAAGGCGTAACTTCAAGCCCTCCTTCTTAAATTGTTGTAGCACCATACGTAGGTGCTCCAAGTGTTCCTCCTGAGTGAGACTGAAAATGTAGACGTCGTCGAGGTAGACAGTGACGAACTTATGTAAAGAGTCGCGAAGAATGCCATTCATCATCCTCTGAAAAGTAACTGGTGCATTGCACAGTCCGAACGGCATGGCGACCCATTCCATTAAGCCATCAGTGGTCTGAAACGCCGTCTTGTGGATGTCATGATCACGCACTCAAACTTACCATAAGCATGAGGCGAGGTCGAGGTGAGTGTAGAAGTTCGCGTCTTTTAGCTCATCAAGCGTGTCGTCCACACGCGGGAGTGGGTAAGCATCTTTACGCATAACTTCATCAACGCCACGGTAGTCAATGCATAGACGAAGGGAGCCATCAGCCTTGCGCACAAAAAGAATTAGCGAGCCGAACTCACGGTTGCTGGGACGGATTAAAACAGCACCCACTGCGTCTTTGAGCTGTCGATTCAGCTATGCACGCTATGCAGGTAACAATAGGTTAAGCCGTTGACGCTTCATCGGGCCAGTTGTTTCAATGGGATGATCCCACTGTCGGCTTACATGTGGAGAGTCGACATGCTGCAGTAACTCCGGGAAGTCATCTTAGAGTAACGACCGGAAGTTTTCACGTTGGTCTGCGTTAAGCTCCTCTCCATTGTGAAAGTCCATTGGTTGGTCGGCGGCATGTGTATTTCAATTACATAGAGTTCAGCATTACGTCCTCTGCTGCGGCGCGTCTTGCGCAGAAGTTTCTGAACTTTGGTAGACGACATCACTAGACACTCAAGCCGTCGTTCCTCTAGCTGAGTCTCCATTGTTGTGCCATCCATAGGAGTAAAGACTATGGTAGAACCAAACTGTAAAGAGGCATGTTCGTCATCAAGCCATGGTAAACCCATGATTAAATAAGCAGCACGTAAATCACGTAAGACGTAAAAAGTCCGTTGGAATTCGTGCCGAGCCAGCTCAAAAGTAACATCACAAACTATCGAAGAAGTCACACGCTGTCAGTTAGCAAGTTGTGTCAAAGGGTTACACGGAAGTGCCATCACCGAGAATCGAACCCGGCACCTCCGTGTCCGGAGCCGTACGCCGTAACCAAGTACCGCGCCTAAAAGTCGGTACCCATTGGGGATACATGAGATATATATATACCCCCGTACTGCCCGAGCAACGGGCTCCCGCAGTACATCCACTATTGGCGAGATAGTAGGGCCAAGACTCCCCCGGAGTACGACGTACGGGTGTGTCCAATATCGAGCCCACCACGGGGATCTCACAACACTCCCTCTAATGGACACCATCCGATCAACTCCAGTCAAGCCCTAGCAACCCGCGTCATACGCGGAGGGCCCATAACCTGTCAAAGGGTTACACGGAAGTGCCATCACCGAGAATCGAACCCGGCACCTCCGTGTCCGGAGCCGTACGCCGTAACCAAGTACCGCGCCTAAAAGTCGGTACCCATTGGGGATACATGAGATATATATATACCCCCGTACTGCCCGAGCAACGGGCTCCCGCAGTACATCCACTATTGGCGAGATAGTAGGGCCAAGACTCCCCCGGAGTACGACGTACGGGTGTGTCCATTATCGAGCCCACCACGGGGATCTCACAACAAGTCGTAAAGGGATCTTGGTTAAAAAAATTTAAGTCTGTAAAACAAAGCGTCGTACGAAGTCCTCAGAAACGAAGTCAATAGTCGCTGCGCAATCCACCAAGCCAAAAATCTGGTGACCACCATCAGGAGTTTTCACAGTCAACTCGGTTCTAATCAACGGTGGAGATTCTGTGAGGTCAGTTAGTAGGGTTGTAGCTGGCGAAAAAAATGTTGTAGCGTAGCGATGGACTCTTCCGTGTCGATAGGAGGAACCTGTGCCGAGATGAGATGGTTAGGTTATGTAGGCGAAGCCGGATCGTAAAAAGCACAATCAGCATCGACTAAGCGCATCCTTGACGCCTACCTGATTGGAAGCCTTTGAGACTCTCAAGTTACGGCTCATTTTCGCGCCATGTCAGATAAAATGCTTGCCCACGGAGGCACACACAGCTATGTACTTCCTTATGTCCATACTCGCACGCAACTCGTACATCCCTCAACAATGGTGCCATAACACCACATGCCTCCTTCACAAGAAGGGTAGACCCACCATTATGGACAACTACCGGCCTATAGCCCTTATATGAATAACCTCCTCAGACTTTTGGCAGCCCTCATCAAAGACGCGGGCTCCGCATACGCGGAAGCCCATGACATCCTTAGCGACCAACAATACGGATTTCGCCTGTATTCATGAGGCCCTAGCCTCCCTATTTATGATAGCGGAAGACGCTAAAATCTTTAACAAGGACATATACATAATGTGTACCGATTTCACGGGCGCCTTCAATGGGGCTCACCACAGAATGATGTTCAAGCACATGCGGGAATTAGGCATGCCTATGTGCTTTGTCGACTCGTGAGAGCAACTCTATGGAGTTTCTACCACACACATCGACATTAGCGTAGGGACACTAAATGGAGACACGCTCTCACCCTTCCTCTTCACCCTCTTTCTGGAAATTGAAATTATCTACAACAATACCGGCAAACTGGACCGGTTGCTGTCTATCGGGCCTCTCTACCTAGCCATACATGACTTATGGGTGAGTTTAGCCCGGGTCTCTTCAACCAGGTACACCTATCGACACACCTAGCTTCACTTTGTGTCGACGTTCCTCGGGTGTTGAAAAATGTGAGCAATCACAACAATTGCCGCAGCCCACCCCCCCACCCCCCCCCCCACCCCCCAACTTAAGCAGTAACAGCGTAATAATTTTGTAATCATGAAAAAATTATAGAAATAAATCCACTCGTCGAGAAATGCAAAGCTAAACTGGTGCTCGACCTTCACGATGCACGTCCTGTTTCCTCCGAACCGGGGTGCCGACCGGCCTAGGCACGTCGGCGTTCGGGAGGGACGATGGGCTAGCCTAATCTAGCTCCCGCGTGACTTCGGTCTTGCCGAAGATAGGTGGGGAAAGGCTTGCAAAAAGCCCCTCCTCGCGTGGTCGCTCGTTGATCCCGCCGCCGCATCCCGTGAACCCCGCCCCAAGGTCGTAGCCGCGTCCACCGACGCGACTGTCCTCCTTGTCGAGGTCCCCCGTCACCTCGAGGACATGTGGGGGGGGGGGGGGGGGGGGGCGAGACACACAGAAATAGAAAAATGGGCGCTCCTGCCTCCGCGCCTGATTTTCCCCCTCTCATTTTCTCGGTATTTTTTCTGTCTGGTACCCGGGTACTTGTCGGATATTCATGCATGTGTCCGTACCCAACCTCCTCTGATCGCGCGTCCACCGAGCAACCTTTGTTGAGCGGGGGCCTCCGCGCTCACCCGGGCCCACGCTCAAGAAATTTGTAGGTCAATCGGGGATGTGGGTGTCAAAGAGGGGGGGAAAGGGGGGGGGGGGGGGGGGGGGGGGGGGGGGGGGGGGCGGTCACCGTAGTCGGATCCGGCGGGCCGCGGGCGCACGGAATATTCAAAACCCTCCGTACGGGGTTTTTTTGGCAGCGACGACCCCAAATCGTGTCGCTCCTTCCGTCGCGACCGTCCTCCTTGCCGCCCAAGCTTACCCCCCCCCCCCCTGGGAGATGTGGCTTGTCGACGAAGCGGCTCGCTAGTGAGCTCCCTACCCCGGTGTTGCTTCCCAACTAGCTCGACGCCGGGTACGGACATTAGTTTAGTTTCCGAAAAAGCCCTCCGTACATGGCTTTCCGGCGGCGGCTGATCCCGAGGATCGCCGCCGCATCACATAGCCGCTCCTCCGCGAGAGACCGGCCACCGGCATGTGCCTTGTCTTGCCTCACCCCCCGGGAAGGTTCGATTGGCACATGGCTAGTCGACGGCTAGCGAGCGCCCTTTCATGGCGCTGCTTCCCGGCTGGCCACCACCAGCTCTAACACCCGCCTCCCTCCTCCAGATCCGGCCGTACCCTCCTCGCCATCAAACGCTTCTGTAGTGCATGCCCCAAGCCATGGAAGTAGGACTATAGTCAAGAGTATTTGACCGCGACAAAACACATCGGACGGCCCGAGCGGGAGAGCTTGGTGCCCGTATTGCACACAAATTATTTTTTCAAAAGCCCTTTGTACAAGGCTTTCCCGACATGTGTTGATCCTGCGGATCTAGTTGTCGGCCCTCTTAGCCCCCTACCGTGCCAGACCTGGCACGGCTACGGGGTTTCCAGCGCCCAGCACGCGGAGGTGAGGGGATGCCGACGGGCATGCGAGCGCACCCCCCTCCGGGGCCGCCGCCGGCGGGCGCCCTCTTTCTGGAACCTTTTCTCATGTGGACACTCTTCGCCCCACATTTCGTCAGAGGAGACAGAGTGTTAGTTGTTACAACAAACCTCTTCTTACGTGGACAACCAAAAAGGAATCTAAAAGACAGACAACTTGGACTATTTATAATGGAGGAGCAGATTGGAAACCACATTTACAGATTAAAGCTTTCATCAACGATACGCTTACATCATGTGTTTCATGTGAACAACCTACGACCATGCTCTAACGCTCCAGTACGACCATATGTCGCAGTGACAGTTACTGAAGGAGGCGATGACGAATTCGACGTCTCTCACATTTCAATTGTGTGCATCAAGTAGTTACTTGGACGGCGAGGCAAATATATTTGCTCTTCATGACGCACTTCACTGATGACGACATTCCACTTGTTTGGCACCGGCTGAACGAGGTGCATCGAACTACAACGTTACGAGATTTCTTGGAGACGTTCCAATGGCACAAGTTTGTATGCCAAAACTCATGCGTACATCGACTTCATGCACGCTCACCCAGCTCGCATTCACGAGTCCCAGTAACAACTTTTGTAAAGGAGCTCAAACCACGGAGGTTTGCCTCGCGGCGACCTCAAGATTTGTCAAGAGGGGGAGGGTACGAGTGTGACGAGTATTGTCTTGCAACATTACATCGCAAGACATTGTAAAGGTACTCGTTACTAATTACAATTCGTGCTTTGCCATCGGAAGGACCTACAACGTGGGTACGTCTCTATTGCAATTTAGAGAGGTTTATGATGCGTACGGTACTACCAATACCTCCCGGTACGTATAAGTACGCACAGTAAATCAAACTATCGAGACGACGCGCCAAACGAGCTTTCCAATGCAGAATGTGATTCCGAAAACTCGACAAGCCGCGTCGCTAGTTTGTTGATGACGGTTGGAAAGCCTTAGCACCTAGCACGAGGACCAAGCAAGAGCATGTGCAAGCTATCTCGGTGGAAAGCCATTTTAAGCCTAGTGCAATAGAGGGAGGTGACATGGCCTTTTAACAATTCCGTTTGCTCGATTACAATATAATGTTAAACACTATCATTGAGACATCATCTCAGTTCTCCCTCCGTCTGCACTTCCACCTAAAGACACAGCAGCGACAGAGCAGAACAAAACATGTATGTGTCTGCAATTAGCTTTCCGAAGGCTACCCGCGACACGAGTACCTATCTCAAAAACGAGCAAGCAACGGAACTTTCCACCCACCGTTTGCACGTCCATCGAGCACCCTTGTTTCGAGTGCGAGTCTCCGCGTTTATCCTCGCACTCTCTAATACTAGGTGTGCCTAGCGATAGTAGGTTGTGGGGGAGAAGTGCGCGGTCGCAATGGCTGGATCCAAAACGGCCGCGGGGGTGCAAAAAATATTCAAATCCTCCGTACCGGGTTTTCCGGCGGCGGCTAATCCTGCGGATCACCCCGCCACCGTACCTCGCCGCTCTTCTCGACGCGATAATCCTCTTTGCCGCTGGTGTCGTGCTGCCCTTTTTCGGCCGGATCGACGTCAGCAGGATGGTCGATGTCGAGCGAGCGTCATACCCTAACGTTATCTCCCGGCTTTCCGCCGCCATCTCCAACACCAGCGTCCCACCGCTGATCCGTCCGTACCCTGTCGCCACCACACACTCATGAAGATGCATGCCCCACCCCCCCAAATGGGATGGTGTCTTAGAAGTACTTGGTATTAAACAAAAATCGGACGGCCTGAGAGGGAGATCTTGGCGCCGGTACCGTAATTATAAAAAAAAGGCCTCCGGAAAGGGCTTTCCCGGCAGCTTTCCCAAATCGCGGTAGGGGGCCCTCTCAGCCCCCTACCGTCCCAATATCATGGCACGGCTATTGGGTTTCCAACGCCCACCAATGGGAGGTGAGGGGATGCCGACGGGCCAGCGAGCGCAACCCCCTCCGTGACCGCCGCCGTTGCGGCGCCGAATGGCGCCCATGTAGAATATATTAGTAGTTTAAAGAAGTCAATGTCAAGCGTAGCATGTATGGTCAAGACACTGGTCCGAAGCGCGATCCATGTAGGGGATGAAAGGCGGCCAAAAAGAGACGATTATTCTATACGAGATGGGTCTCAGCAGAACTGGATGAACGTAACCGTATCTGTGGTTTGCAACTCGGATGGTACGAAATTACAAATTTCCTTATGGCTGGCCGTGATGCGCATGTGCGGCTAAGCTTGGGTCGGGAGCCCGCGAGCACGGAACTTGGTAGCGGTGAGCGCGACGCATGCCCGCCTATTCGTGTTTGCTTTTGTCTCGGCGCTCTCATACGTTGTGGCATCGCGCGGTACCTATACATAAAGTTCTCCTTTCTATCGTCCGCGGTCACTCGCCATCGGCGGCTCCGGTGCGTTTTATTTGTTCCACCGCCAGCGTGACCCTCCCGGCATCTTTTATTCGTCGCTCGAACCGCGACCGGGTAGAACTGCCCGTCCCGCGCATGTTATCGGCATCCTCGAGACCCTTGGCCGCTACCGGTATCGCTACAACTTTCGCCCGCGCGTGGTCATCCCTTTTAGCAAGGCTCAAGGCATCGGCACGCGTCATCGCTATCATTGTACGGGTACAACAACTTCAGTACTGCTCTGAGTTCATTCTAATCGCTACCCCTACTCGGAGCCCGCTATTTGCAAGGTCATCCTTTATCGCTTGGCGCCTCGCTACGATACGGCATTGTACCACGGAGTTTCCTTCCGACTCTTGCGGTGGTTGGTACACGGGTACCTCATAGCTTCTTTGCTCTTTTCTTGAGCATTTCCATCGCGGGCTCCAAGGCTCCCCACTACAAGCAACGCGAGGTTAGAGGCGCGACGGACCGGCATCGAGGAGCCCACCACGTCGGCGGCGAATCTTCCCTCCAAGGCACGCCACAGCGCCACCTCGGGCGACTTCCGGTATAGTCCAAGCCACATACCCCCCCCCCCCCCCCCCCCTTCTTCGACCCCGCGTGCTCTACTTATATTAGGACGCGACACACGTGCCACCCCGGATGTCCGCCGCGGCGACCCGGCCGGGACATAGTCATCGGCGTCCTCCACCGCCACCTCTAGGCCGGTCGCCCGGCGGGCGGCGGCGGGGCAAGGTCGTGCCCTATGGCCCCCGCTCCGGGTGACCTTCCGACATCATCACCTAACGCTCAAGCGCCTTCGCATGCCTTACGACCTGGACATACTCCGTCTCGTTTTTTATCCCCCGCTCCTTTGAGGTGCGTTAGTTGCTCCGCGTCGTTCCCGACCCTTCAAGCGCTATGCGCCCATCCAAACTCCCCCGCGACAACGTGCACTTTTGCGCCCGACAATTGCCCAGTTGTGGATGCCGATCGACACCTTCTCGCGCCGTGCACTTTTTGCGGACGATACTTTCGGAGCGGTGGCCTTAGTAGACACCAACATTCCTGCTCTAACCGCAATACTACGCCATCCCAACAGCCGGCATGCGGTGCTTCGCTCCCGCGGACCATGGGGCCACTGGCGGGGAGAACTTTAAAGCCTTCTTCGAGTCCCACCTCCTTTCTTTCCGATCTAGTACGTCCTCGAACGGATTCCCCCCTTCGGTGGTACGCCTCGTCAAGCCGGTCTTCGAGGAGCTTGTCGGTTGCGTTTTGTCTTTCCGCGGTAGGGCCACCCAAGGGGCTTCCGCGGAAGCGGCTTGGGCGGCGTTGCTTCTATTCCCGCGCTTAGTTTTGCGCCCCATGGCTGATTTCACTTCTGCGGGGCATCTGCCCCCTGACCCGGTCGCCGATTACCGTGACAACCGCTTAGCCCATTGGGCGTCAGGAGATCTTGATACATTGTTTTCCGCCGCTCGCGCCCACGCATCCCTTACCAATGGGCGGGCACCGCCACCTACCTCACTTTCGAGGGCCGGTACCGACCCCATCTCCCCTTCGCAACCCTTTCATAACGGCGTCTCGGCCAAGGTCGCCAACCGGGCGGCTAGTCTAGCTGCGGTTGGGGAGTACCGCCGCGCTATGGAGGCCCTAAGCTCCAACCCCGTTGCAAGTGGTCGTGGGGTGCACGAGGAATTATCACGGTTGCACCCACAAGACGATGACGACCTCGCGGACGTGTTGCCGGATCCCTTCTCCCTCCCTCGTATCAAACTCCGCGCTTCGGAAGTCGATATTATGGAGGTCGTTGCTAGATGCCCTCGAAAGTCTAGTCCTCACGTCGACGGTTGGAGGTTTGAAACTCTTCGCGCGTTGGGTTCCCCTTGCACTCTCACCGGTTTAGCCGAAGCCATCGTGAATGCAGAGGTTCCACCCGGCGTTGCTTCATTCCTTGCCTCTGCCACACTTATCCCGCTAGACAAGCTCGATCCCGAACAACGACGCGCACAAGAGCAAGAACTTCGCGACCAAAAGGGGACGTTGCGCCCGATTGGAATTGGCTCCGTTCAGCAAATCCCGCGCTTCGACCGTTGCTCCGCGTCGCTACTATGTTGTATGGCCGTCCATCTACCTTGTACGTTTACGACTCATCAAATGCTCACGGCCCGGCCATGCGCATTCCGAGTACCCGTGGAGTCCATCAAGGTTGCGTCCTCGGGGCCATGTTCTTCGCAATTGTTGCCTCCAGGGTATACAAGCAATTGGCTGCGATTGCCCCGAACGAATCCGTTGTCTGCGGTTATTCTGACGATGTTCACTTCTTGGGACCCCCTCCGTCTCTCGTGGCTATTGGCGACGCTATGCCGGAGGCGTATGCTAGCGTCGGCCTCACAGTAACCATCCGCAAAAACTGCTTGTATTCCCCTTTGGGTGTCGGTGATGCTTTCGACAACTTACCCAACGGCCACATCATGCGGGGAGTAAACGTCTCCACGGAAGGGACGAAAGTATTGGGAGGGCCATTGGGTACATCGTATTTTGCTCGAGACGTGTTTGAAACGGCCTTAAGTAAGTATGAGGCCTACGGCGAGCGTCTAAGGGGTCTAGCGGCTCACCGGCACTCTCACACTGCGCTTCGTATCCATCAACATTGCAACCGCCGCTTCGGACACTTTGCCCGTACAGTCCCCCGAGGTCTTGGCAGGGGCGAGGGCTACGGCGACACCGTCGTGACCTTCCTCGAGCGCGCTGACAATGCCACCCTAGATGTGGCGGCTGAGATATTGGGCCTTCCCGCAGCTAGCCTACCCCGCAACACTCGCTCCGAGATGTCTCTTCCTATACGTTTCGGAGGCATGGGGGTGGGGGACTTGGCTGCCTTGGCGGACGCGGCCCATGTCGGAGCGGCCGGTTTGGCAGTGGGCTCAGCTATCCGTTTCCTTACAACACAAGATGCTCGCGTGCGCGGGGACTCCCAAGACGATGTTCCGATGGAGCCGACCATGTATGGACGGTTAGCGACTGCTATGACCACAGCGGTGTCCCGAAGGCCCGGCACACCGGACGGAGACGACGGCGACAACGCACCCATGTGGTCGTTAGAACTCGCTTCGTCGTGGGCGCGCTTAGATGTTGCGTGCGGTTCTCACGCTCTCGCCGAGTCTGAACCCTTGATAACCACAGTCTTAGCGATGCTCCCCCCGCAACGTCCAACGGTGGCTCGCGCAGGCTGCGTAGCTGAAGCACGATCAAACAACGAGCAGACTTCTCGGTCCCTTGATGGCCTACCCTCGCTCGTACCCCTTTCGGCGTTTGCCACGGACATCTTTCCAAAGCTACAAGCGGACATCAGTGAGCGCGTCAACTTGTTTCGCTTCGCGAAGCTCGCTCCCACGTTTTCCAACCGCGCTCGGCCGGAGTCTAGGCGTTTTGTATCTCGTCTCGGCCACGGCGCCCTTGCGTTTTTGGCTTCGGACCCGCCTACTTCCGGTCGCTTGGGCGAGCTCCGTGACAAGTTCCCTGAGCACTACGACGCAGTTTTCCGCGTCGCGGTCTGTCGCATCTTCGGCCTACCCTCATCCCGCATCCTCTCTACTCTACGCTCCCCCACTGCTTGTGCTTCTTGCCATCTCTCGGTTCAAGCTATGCGGGGTGCGTTCTCGTCGGCGGGTGTAGACATGTCGGACGATGCGTGGGCCACTGCTTTCGCGGACCATTTGGCTCGATGCGGCGGAGATGCTTCGGTCCACACCGCTCACTCTTGGTTAGTGACGGCCCTTGCGGAAATTATCTCCGAGGTTCGTGGCGCACTCGGGGTTGGCGTCGAGGTTCTCACAGATCCCACGATGTTAGTTCAACTCCCCAACGGCAACGACGGTCTCCCCGCGGATGTGGGTGTCTTGCACTATCACGGCATCCGAGGCTCAAAACTTGCCCTTGATGCCGTGGTTTCCGGTTTGTTCGGCGTTTCTAGCCCCCCGTCACCCGAAGTCGCTCTCCGCCGTGCTGAGAAGACCAAGTTCGAGAAGTACTCCGAAGGGGTGAGGAGTCGGCCCGACATCCGTTTCATTCCCTTTGCTGTCACGGAATTTGGTACTCTCGGCGGCCACGCCACGGCTTTCTTGACGGAGCTAGCCAAGCAGGCAGCCGCATCTAAAGGGATGCATGTGGGCAAGTTGTTGGCCTCCTGGCGTCGAAAGGTCTCTCTCGCCGTCCATGTTGCTCACGCGGACAACGTCTTGCGCGGTTTGTCCGCCGCTGCGGACGGCGTCGAGGCCGCTTCTTCCTCGGCCGGGATGCCTTCTCCTGCTACGGCGCTCTTCACCCGCGCCATGGGCCGCAAGCGTCCTCGTGTTTCCTCGAGCGGCGCGTGAGGCGCCGCTTGTCGCCTCCACGTGTTGCATTCTCGGCGCGGCCTAGGAGTTTCCTTAGTTCAATCTGCTAGGTTTGTGCACAATGTAGTGCTTTCCTTTTGCCGTGCTTTGGATTCCGTGATCCTCTTGTCACTCTTGCCCTTTTGTTTCCCCTCCCACTTTCCCTGTCCTTGAGTTGCTTATATACTGATGGCACAGCACAGGCGAGTGGCCCTCGAGACCGGGAGTGAGGTCGCGAATGGAATGTGGCACCATTGGCGATCTGGCGTACACGGAGGGGTCGAGCTCGTCGCTACCTGCTACGGTCTACGTTGATGCTTGAGCCGTAATTCACTCAGTGTACCGCTTGCTTGAGCTCGTTGCCGCGTCGCGTCGCAAGCCGCTTTACGACCTCAGTTACTCCCGACATCGACGAGAATAAATAAATATCCACTTCGCAATTATTGGCGCCCAGCACCTCCAAAGTAATCAAGGGTACGCGAGAAACAGTCCCACACCAGTCGCGATAGGATACATGTGGGGCTGTGCCCAAGAAGAGTCTGCCTGTCGTATCTGGGTCGAACAGATTATGTCGGAAGTCCCAGTGTAAAACACATGCGCACAACTGGAGACGACGGTTCGAAGCTCTGGGGACGGAGTCGAGGAGTATGTACAGCGCAGTCGCGGGCGAGCGAAATCATATAGTTCGGCGTCGCACAACAGTCATCGGTGGGGAGTGATGGTGCACGATACAACATGCCGGAGGGTCACAGCGACGCCGAGATTCCTGTACTGGGAGACGCAAGCGTTATTTTTGCGGACACTCAGAGAGAATCAGACGTAGTACCTATTGAAAATGGCTACTTAATTTCGAGTGGACATGAGCTACTCTTGTCATTCTTGTCCGATAGTTATGTCGCGACGACGACCGCCGCCGTACTCCCTCAACCGGCAACTCCCCTGCCGGTGGAGGCGGTGCCCTCAGAGTCCTCGCTCCGTGGTAGTCCGACGCGGTGGCAGCCGGCTTGGACGCAGGCGAGGCTTCTTTTCGCACAGTGCCGGGCACTACTGCGCAACAAGTGCGACTCGGGGGTGTTAATGGCGTCAGCTGCCACTGTGGTGGCGCTGACGATCGCGGACTTCCTATACCTCGGGTTGGCGCCTCTGCCGGCGGACTGTCGCTCACGTCACTTTTCACGCAACGTAGGCGTCCCCCGCGGCTGTGAACCTCTTTTCTACGTGTCTATCGCTTTCACCATCGCCCGCTACGCCGTCTGCGGCTGTTGCCTCGGTGGACTGTGGTTACAACGCGCATTGCACAACCAAGCGACGGCGGTTGGACCCGTGGGATCATGCGACCAGTCCATTTCGCTGTTCACCTCACTTCGACGATTCTACGCCAGTCGGTTCAAACCGCCGGAGGGTGGCTCGAGTAGTCGTAAGTCTCGGAAGCGCAGTCGCCTGTCCGACTTGCGCATCTGGGGCAGGGGGACGACGGGGTGGGCGGTTGCGTGCAGTCGACAGGCATGGTTTGAAGTGAGTAGCTCGACGTACAGTAGCGTGATGCTAATGCTTCGCATCGTACTTTCCCAGTGCTTCCTGCTATCGGGCATCAGCCTTCTCACCGTCTTCCTTGACGACGACTGGTCCCGCGGCGCGTCGTGGGATTACGCCTGTCGGACATGCAGCGACGCAGGCGGTACCGGGCAGTCGCGAGACGCGGCGGTCGAAACTTGCATGAGCAGCGGGGGCGCCCCGCTTAATTTCTGTTTTATAACCTGGCAAGGTCGCGTACTGGTACCTTTACTGGTGACGGGGCAGGTAATATCATTGGGAATTCTCACCTTCTTCACGGTGATGGCGGCGTGGGACCCAGTGGCAGTGGAAGCGGCCTCGCGTACGGGATTGCAATGGCTCGACCGTGTACGGGTTATGGATTACGCGCTCGCGCCATCCATGCTGCACGTCGGCTTCCCGATGCTGGTGGTAAAGGGGATGGAGCTCCATATCGCACCGCGTTGGGTAGTCGAGGTTGCAGGCTGGTCCTCTCTCGTATTCATTGTTCTCCAGACTGGGCTGACGGTATGGGTGCTACAGACGGGACACCGCCGGCATCAGCGGCCCGTCGTTTGTTGCGCCGCTGACGACTGCGAATCTGCGAACAACGCATCCGCCAGAACCGCCGTATCAAGAGCAAACAACCGCGACCCTCCATCGTCCTCGTGGCGACAACTGAGCGAACTCCGGCGCGCTAACCTTATGGAGTCCGCGTCCATGCACATCAAGCGCATGTTCATACTAGTCCTGATCCTGTGGACCTTCTCCATCGCCGACGTCTCCTACGGCGCCGCGCACTGCACCGCCGTTGCGCTCATTCGAACCATCTGGATAGTTGCGTTCATCCTCACGCGCGACAAGCCAATCACATTCTCAGACCTCAAGCGTGACGCCAATGGAGTCGGCTTTGGTTTGGTGCCCCCCCCCCCCCCCCCCCCCCCCCCCCTCCCTCCATTCTTGGTTAGCAGTACCCCTGGACAGTGAATTTTGTCCACCGTTAGTGAGTGGTCACACCGATAATGATACATTGAATAAGATAAAACAGGGCTACCCGCTTGTTTTGTTGGTTGTGTCCCTGGTTTATTATTTCAAAATGCCATTCATGTTTTTTCCTGTTCGAGTGTATATGGTGCTACACGTGATTACATATCCGCTTTCATCATCAGTCTTCCGCCTCTTCTATTCAATCCCCGTGTGCGTGCGGGTGTGCGTGTGCGTGCGGGTGTGCGTGCGTGTGTGTGTGTGTGTGTGTGTGTGTGTGTGTGTGTGTGTGTGTGTGTGTGTGTGTGTGTGTGTGTGTGTGTGTCTGTGTCTGTGTGTGTGTGTGTGTATGTGTGTGTGTGTGTGTTTGTGTGTGTTTGTTTGTGTGTGTTTTGTGTGTGTGTGTGTGTGTGTGTGTATGTGTGTGCGTGTGCGCATACATGTATGGATTTATCGTCCTCTCGATTGTATTTGTCTGAGTGCGTGTGTGTGTGATTCGTAGAGGTGTTCATGCGCGTGTGTGCATGCGCGTATGGATCTATCATGCGCTTGTGCGTGCATGTAGGATTTTGTATGTGTGGATGCCTGCTTGTACGCATACTTGTGTGTGTGTGTGTGTGTGTGTGTGTGTGTGTGTGTGTGTGTGTGTGTGTGTGTGTGTGTGAGCGCATGTACGTTTGGAGTTATCATTTGCTTTGTTGTATGTGAAATTTTGTCTGAGAGCGTGTGCGTGTTTGTGTGTACGGGTGTTCATGCGCGCTTGCGTGCAAGTATGTCAACATACTCCTTTCACAACTATAGCGCTTCATGTTAGCGAACTCATTATCAATATGTAATCCTTTTTGTTTCCCCATGTCCGTGCTCATGTCGTTCTTCTTGTAATTAAATGACTATCAATATTTGAGACAACTGTATATGAAAGGGTTATCGGATCTCGGAGCCTCGTGCGACGAATTTTAGCAGGTACTTTGAGATGCAATTATTTATGCAGAATCATGACTGGCGACAATACATCCGCGCGTTTCATGTTGTATCTCTTGTAATCAAAATTTAATATTGCTGTGTGGATATGAAGAGTTTGAATGTTACAAATGTTGTAGGGCGGTTTTTCGATCCTTCTTGCTTGACAGTCAGCCTGCGACTTTTTTATTGGTGGTTTTCAGCAGATCCAACCCTCTCATCCGCAATGTGATGATTATAAATATAACCTGCCACAATCATAAAACATTTTTACGAGAAAGAGAAGTGGAAAATGGTACGAGAAACATGTTGATATAGCGAAGAATCTGAGGGGTGGAGAGGCAAAAGTTCATTCAAGTTGGGCGCCCCGTAACATTATAGCCCAACGCGGTGAATTTCTGGATATAAAACGTGTTCAAC
Organism: Tetraselmis chui; assembly: GCA_026401115.1. Lineage (NCBI taxonomy): Eukaryota > Viridiplantae > Chlorophyta > Chlorodendrophyceae > Chlorodendrales > Chlorodendraceae > Tetraselmis > Tetraselmis chui. The sequence continues at coordinate 49,695 of JAPMLY010002015.1, forward strand.
ATGAGATTGCGGAGAGCGACAGAATCCTAGCGTGGTACCCTTATGCAACCCTAAAAACCCTAAAAACCCTAAAACCCTAAACCCTAAACCTCTTGTCACTCTTGCCCTCTTGTTTCCCCTCCCACTTTCCCTGTCCGTGCTCATCTGGTTCTTCTTGTAAGCAAAGTACCCTTATGCAACGCTACTTTAATTATTGAGAGCATAATATTGACAATTTTCAAATTTACTAAGGTTTACGCATTGGAGGCTGCGCAACTTAGGGTGATGTTGTTTCTATGAGTGTACGTGGGACGGTGTATGTTGGGATCTAAAGCTGCAAAGGGACTGAAAATTACTTTTTCCCAGCGTTCGTTTTCCATGCGCGTAAAATTCAATGTGAGCGCGTAAAGTAAATATTACGGTCTACTATCCACGATAACCCGCTCGCCAGCAAAATGATGTATTAGGTACATAGCGGCACAGAATTGATATTTGCACATATTTGCAAGAACATTTTTGTGTAGCGATAAGGAATTGATTCCCATAAATGCAGCTGACTTTCGCGCAACGTGCACTGAAATTCATTCCATTGGGCTTATTGTTCTGGTCCCCAGGTTGTGGATGCTTACCTTTTGCGCGAGGCACTCCAGCGTCATTTGAAGAATGGCGCCGGCACGTGTCCTGACCAACCTCCCCTCCCGACATACAAGGCCACGATGTACAGAATGGAAGCCACCATGGCAGGTGTGCATGCCTTTTATCCCACAGCTTATCAATTAGTCCCTAATATACATCTTTGCGGCAATACAAATTATTCGACAGCAGTGGCTTGAGTGGGGGGTGTCGCATAGTTTAGCGACTGCGCGCAAGCAGCGATCTGATTTTGTTTGGGGATATATGAACACGGCCTGACCTCCCTCAGCGATCAGTCATAAGGGCGTGCAGAGTATATATGAACCCCTTATGACTGACTGAGCTGAATCTCATTCAGTCATATATCCTTAATAGGAAAGGGTTACGAATATTGAGAACGTGTCGTACATTGTACAGTGTCGTACAGGTGGCAGGCGGAGGAAGAGTGCATCTGCTCCGGTTTGAAGCTCAACATGTCGCGCTGGCAAATGGAGCAGCTCGTGCGCGCGCTGGGAGATACGTCCTGCTTCTACGTGTGGATCGACCGTCTGAGTGTGCCACAGTTCGAGTGTGAGCTCCAAAACACGCTGCTGTCGCGCATGATGGCAACTTACGCGAGCGCGCGGGAGACTTTGGTCCTGCGCTCGGCGGAAATGGCCGGAAATCGTTACCATCAGCGCGCATGGTACGGTGAATTTCACGACCCATATTTCTTTAATTCCACATCACCTTATATTTCGCGAATGATGGTTCCGCGGATGGTGCCAAAGTTCAGTGAAGAATAACCTAATACAGCGATGAACTGATTTTTGTACATAAACTAGGCAACACATTCAATTGGAACAACTTAATTAGAATTAAGTATATATATTCGTCTTTGGACAGCCTAATATCCTCATATTCACTCATACACACAGTCATAGCCTCTGCTATATTTATATACGTCAAGCAACTAAGGTTGAAATCCACGAGTCGAAAAAATGATTTTATGAAAAAAATAAGATACGATGTACATAAAAACGCGTGAATATACATATTATTGCAACTTCATGGGTGATTAGGGTAGGATATATGGGGTTCTGATGTTAATTGGGGCAATTTAATATGAAATTTTATTTGTGTAGGCACGGAATGTTTGTTGTCCAAAGTGACAATGAATTATCTCGACTCGCAATGCGTTAGTGTTTATCGAAAACAATGTTATTAAAATCGACGACAATATGTGACACTTGCCGCATTATTGGCAAAATCATGCGTGTCAGCTGCCAGCTGTCCGTCCTTGTCTCGCGCACTGACACGGTTATCGCTGGTGCGCTATGAAGGACGCTGCCGGAATTCGTGTGCTCAACCTCGCCTCGGATCTGTACCGAACTGCCGGGCGGTGACAGTCGACGACGGCTGCAGTCGACAGGTGGCCGGAAGTGGGTGGAGGCCTGGGCGCGCGACCCGGGTGCATTGGCATCACTGACGGTGGAGGAGGAACGGCAGGTTGCCGCGGTTCGGCAGCACTATGTCGCCCATCTCTCGCGCTGCCTGCCGCTCTGGCTGCAAACGGAGGGGGAGGTGCAGTTTGGGTGCCAGGTCTTGAGCACTTGGAGTACCTACTCGCGCACCTGGGACAGCCTAAACTGCAGCGTACCAGAGGACCGCATTCGAGCCGTCTACCCGCTGTTATTTTGTGTTCCGGTGGAGAATCACGATGAGCTCGTGAAGTTGGTCGACGCCGTCGCTTCTACTTTGGAGCGGGAGGTACCCGGGACGGCGGCCAGCGCTACCGCGAGACGGCACTACTACCAAATCGCAGGAGCCGCCATCCTCGATCCCGACGACAACGACGACGACGCCGCTGAATATGCTTCATGCCGACGCCAGCGGGGTGGTGGATTTATAGGCAGTGTTTTGTCTAGCACAGCCAGCCTTTACAGGAATAATCGGCCCACAATAGGAGCGAACAGCGCGCGCACTACGTCAGTTCTGAGGACAAGCTCCCGCTCCTCCATCATCCCCAGGTATCATCCCAACCGCGATTATGGGGACACAACGTCGCAATAAGTAGTCGAAGAAAAAAATTACACCGCCGCGCTTCGTCGTCTACCTACGCAGTGGCGGCACGAGCTTTGCCCTTTGTCCAGGCCCACCCACTTGTCAGTCAAACGTATTGCCAGGATTGTTCCTGCCACACGCTGCTATGCTTGTATAGGCCACAAGCCCGCAACACCACGCGACTCGCGGAACAAAGCCGGTTTGACCAATTTCTCGCCGAGTATCGCCAATAATGGTCGCGGATGATGGAGCCGGGCCAATAATGGGTGTGGGGACGAGGCGCCAATACGTCATAGCAGTTTTATAGCAAATTAGATTGTAGAAGCCTGAGCTCAAACACAGCGATGTGCAACTAAATGAGGCCCGCGACGCTATATCGCAAAAGATACCTATAGTGATTCTAGGTCTCCATAGATCGATGTGCTCAGTGAGGCTGTCGATATTTCAAATAGATAAGACTCAAGCAGCGACCGATGGTAGATAGACATACGATATGTAAAGCAGAATACGAGTATGATAGTTTGACCGCATGCAGGACGGCCCGCCGTCTGATCGAAAGCTTGACTCGTGATGGCATGGCGTCGCAGGACTATATGTGGGAAGTAATGATTTTAATCACCTAAGTTCGTGGGCTTTGCCTTAGTAGTAGTTGTTGGCTATTATCGTGGTTTAACGATGACGACCATTCGACCGAGCAGGTGGCCGCGACGTGTCGCCAATAAGGCCGCGAAATGATACATATTACTTGGCCGACTCCGAGAACAATCGCATGCGGCCTTTGATGAACAGTGTCTGAGCTGATTTCTAAAAGTTCAAACACGGTCGAACCAGTCATCATCATTCAGCCTTGGATCGAACAATGCCGACATTGACTGAAAACAGACAATCCCACCGGACAATACGATATTTAACGACGTCATTCATTTATTTTTTTAATGGATGTAAGGCTAACCGAGAAGAGAACAAAAGGAGTTGCTCCATCAGTTGCAGAGGTTCATGTAGTTCTGACACTCATTATGAGTATCGAAGGTGCAAGGTGGCTGAGACTGAAAGTGAAAGTGAGATAGAGAATGATCTCAATAGTCACCGTGAGGTGGTTCTAAATAGTCTAGCTGCCTCGACGGAGTGCTAAGTGATGTGCGGACTTATAGATGGATATTGATAGTGCCGCTATGAAAGTGGCACTGATTGATGGTGAAACTATGAGAGTGTTGCTAATAGATTGTGCTGCTGGTGCTGATGTTGATGAACGTAGTGGTTGACAGCTGACTGACATTTCATATATCAACTACTGCAGGGCGCGCGCTTGCGCGCGCGCGGGGGGTGCGGAGCGAGGAGATCCCCTCTAGGGTCGCGTGGGATAGTTGCTTACAAAAAGTAAGAACGATATGCATGGGAGGTGGGGGATCCCTGGTTGATGCGAGTGATGCGAACGTGGGCGGCGATGCATGAGATGGGATTGGGTCCGGATGTGACATTTGGCTGGAATTAAATATTGTTTACATATAAATTCGAATGTGTGATCGCTAGTTAATTCATACATATAATATGATATGATGAATGTGTCAATCCTCGGGTAAATGAATGCTTGGGAGAGCACAAGAGTCACGACGGCACGCACGCTTGGTAGAGCGTGAGTGTACTGTCGGGGTCCTTGCCGTCTGCCGTCACAATGATGGGTGGTGCGGTGGCGGGGTGCTCTTCCTTTAGATGAAGCCGCAGTTCTTCCATAGTCGCCTGCTTTGCGTCCAATGCGGTAGCGGTGAAGTTGCACTCGCCGCGATGGTGGGAGAAGAACTCGAAGCACGGGTACTCCGCGTTGTCGAAAAGTATAATGAATGGCCGTTCGAAAGCGATGGCGAATACCCTAAGGGTGGAATAGAGTATCCACGAGCTTACGGGTAGGATGGTGCCGGGAATGGGGGTTCCTCATCGAGAGTGGGCCGTAGCATATTTTGAATCTCGTCGTCTAGGTCGGTAGTCCCTTCGAGGAACAAGACCTCCTTGGAGTAAAGCTGCCTGACGTCGCTGCTGTGGAGGAGCTGCGTGGCCGCGAGAGTCCGGAGCTGGTTCAACAAGTCCCACGTGTGTCGGTTGTGGGAAATGGACAAGCCGAACGTTGGAGGTGGTATGATGCCCATGGCGACGGCCACCGCTGTGAAGCCTCACGACCCGTCCGCCGGGACGTCTACAATTCGTAGGGCGTTGTCTTGGAGAAAGGCGTCGCGTCCCCGTAGCGTTGGAGACGGGGTCGGCGAGCATGCTATAGGCGGCGGCGTCGGAAGGCGTCGGACCACTCGGGTGGTAGATGTCGATGTTGGCTGGGCCCGGCGTTTGCGAGGTCGTGACGGCGGAGATGGCGGCCGATGGCGGCCGTGCGCGTCGTTGGCGATGTGAGGAACCTCCGGCAGGGAAAGGCGATATTGTAGCCCATCGTCGTATGTTGGCGGATTGTCGTTGTGAAGGCTCCGTAGAAGCGCGTCGGCGAGCGCGACCGGGGCGGTGGCATGTGTGTCGGCTGCGAGGCGCTGGAGGGTGGCGGTGTACTCGGCACGGAACATGTGGTCCGTCGCGGTCACGTCTGCGTCGGGATGCCAAGCTCTGCGCAAGCGTTCTTTTGCTTTTTCCCGCGCGGCTTTGTCAGCGCCGCGGGGCCAAAGGGGCAGCAAGAGGGTCAAGGCGTCGAAGGTGTGAAGGCGGCTCATAGCGACGACCACGCTCGAAAGGTTTTTGGCGCTGGCGTTCGGCGGGCGTAAGTCTAGCACGTACGTCTTGTCTCGCCAGAAAGTTGCGCCTTACGCGAAGAAGTCCGTGAAGGCGATGTCCGGAATCATGCTGAAGCCGACGCGCTCGATTTAGATGCTCTTGACAATGGACCCGCTCTCAAGGCGAAAGGCGGTCGGGAAGCGCAGCGTGAAGTACACGGTTGTGGGTAGGACTGCAACATGGCCGTCCGGAAGGTCGTGACAAACGCGGTGCAGAGGGATGCCGAAATTGTGCGGACGCACCACCATGGCACGCGGCATGCCTCCGAGGGTAACAACCGGCGCGTCCGGCGATGGGTGTCGCGCGGTCGCGTCATCCAGCAAGAGAGCGACTGCGGTGGCGCTGTTGTTGTTGGAATAGAAGCAATCTATGTTTACGTTATGCCGGAATATGTACGGCATGCCGTTGTAGAAGTACATAACGCTCGGAACGTCTCCCGTCTTGTTGTGTGTCAGGCGGCCGAGGAGGGCGCGGAGGCAGCGATCGGTGACCGGCGTCCAAGCGTCGTCGCGGCCAATGCGCATCCTGTCTTTGGCGCTCCATCGGATGAGTTGCTGTTGATCTTCTGCGGCGCGACGCGGAAGCAAGGCGTGGACAATAGCGTCGCCCACAGTATGACGTAGCACCATGAAATGCGCGTTGCGAAGGTTCGGATGGTGGATGGAGGCGGGTTTTTTTGGTGCTCCAATCGTGCAAGCGTTGCTGCCGTCAAAATCGGCGTCCGTGAGGCGCCCGCCCCGTAGGCGGTCGTTGAGAGCGGAGAGGTCGGGCTCCATAAGGAACTGCGTTTGTAACATCACGGTGGTGTGCACCTGACCGAGAATGTGGCGGCCGCGCGCGTTGCTTACGAATTGGGTGTCCCATCCGGGGCCATCGCGATGGGCGTTCGCTACGGTACGACTGGCGGCGTCGGCCGCCGTGCCGGCACGGATGTCCCCGTTGCCTTGAAACAGCGGTGCGCCGTGAACCGGACGATTTTGATGGTGGTCGCCCGTCAGAAGGACGCCAATCCCGCCAAACAGAGAGTGGGAGGTGTCCGGCGTGCGGCCGCAGTCTCGCATGGTTAAAAAGAGTTGTTGCTCAATGGCCGTGAAGTGCTTACCCGTCATGGTGAATAGCTCGTCCACGATGAGTAGACGGATGTCTTTCCATGTCTCCTGAAGATCCAACTTCGCTCGCGTCCCCCGCATCGGCGTGTCGTTTCCCCACCTCAATTTGAAAAGGTCGCTCGATGTGCCGAATACCATGCTAGCGGTGGTTGCTCCGATGTCGCCCATGAGGTTGATGACCGCTCTATGAGTGTAGGCGGTGACGGCGATCCATCGCGCGACCCCGTGCTGGTGCGCGAACCACACGATGGCGATGACCGCCGCGCTCTTCCCGGTCCCAGGCGGCCCGATCTGTTTCATCCGCAAGGGGGGCACCGCGGATATGTTGCCTTCGTTGCTCAATAGGTCCAACAGGTATTGGCATCCGAGATGGAGGGTCAGGTGTTGCTCCTTCGCGACGTGAAACAGTTCCGCCGTTGCTTTTATGCTGGGCTTGTGCGGAAGCATGTCCCATGTTGGGCGGCTCGAAGAAGTGGGTGCCGAGGCGCCCGCGACCGGGGTGAATGGCCGCGGCTCGACGCTGACAAAGGTGGTGGAGGCGCGGCCCGAGGCATCGGCCCCATCCCCCCCGACGCCGGCTGTGTTGTCCGCTTCACCTTGTCGTTCGTTCGCGGCGCGGCGGCTGTAGCCCTTAACATCATGTTTCCACCTCGCCTCGTGGTCCTTGAAGTGCTCGGGCGTGGCGCGGACGGTTGCGATGTTTCGGGTCGTCTCCTTCGAGGGTGACGGCTTATCATGGCGCAGCATCACTCGAACTTCTTTTGCGTACTCAGCAGCCATTGTGAGTTTCCCGGTGCGGCTGGGCACGGCCTCGGGCAAGTCCACGAAAACCTCTAGGGTGGGATCGACTTGGTGTGCGTGTTCTTGGTGCATTTTTTGCGTCCCGGCGTCTGTCTCAGCTTGCCGCATCTCGTCGCGCTGCACGAGCACATCCGTCCGGGCCGTATTTTTGGCGCGGACGATGTCATTGTTGTTTTCGAGGAGGCGGTCGCACACCCGGCGGCGCTTGTCTGTCATTGCGGCGCGCTCTCTTTCCCACGCGACCATCCATTTGTACCTTGTACAACGGGGTCGTCATCTGCAACGTCTCCGTCGTGAACAATGGAAAAAGCTTGATAATACTCTCCCTCGCCAAATACACTCTTCCCATAAAGTCCGTTACTAGTGAAATAGGGCCTTTCGCGTAGGGCGGGTGTTTACCATGTAGGGTTTCTAGGGTTTAACTGTACTTTAGCTCGTTGAAAAGGCGGGCCAAAACTTGTGTTAACGGTAAGGCTAAGGGGGAAGCGGGGCACAAATGGGGCCCGTCACGGCTACGATATGGCGTATTAGGGTTTGCGGCCCAACCCCGATTTCGGGGTATACCCTGATTCGGGCGCCCCGGAATTCGGATTTGCCACACTTTGGCTCGTAAAAAATCCCGAAATGGGCGACACAACATGCGGTTTTTATGATCCCAGCATGTTGTCCGCAAACATGGGAGCACGTGGGTGTGATGGCATGTGCCGTTAATATGCTTGACGTGGGTGGGCTCGGGGCCGGAAAACCACAGCTTGGGAGGCTTAAAAAAGCCTAACTTCGCCGTACATTGTCCGATTCGAGCAAACTAAGTTGCAAGTGGAAGCCCTTCCCCCAAGTTAATATAAGTTTTCAACTTAATTTACGCCTACCGGCCGGTTTTCGCGTCAAATCCGCCGTCCGATGTCATCCAAGCCCTCGTACAGCCAAATAAAGCTTTTAGGGTTTCAAAATCTGCCACATTCGCGCGGGGCTAGCAACCCCTACACAGGTGGTACCCGCATACCCGCTCCGCTAACACGCTCAACAATCACCGCTCTATATTTCTTCTATTCACGGCGTTGCCCATTTCATGCCCCATGATGTCATGGTGCCGTGCCCTTTGCCGCCGGCCAGATGAAGGCCCGTGCTAGGGTACTTTGAAAGCTCCCCGCCATTTTTCACGCCCGGCGATGCACAAGTTTCTAAGGCCAACGATCCGCGCGCCAGGGTGCTAACACTCCAAGTCAACTGCCCCTCAAGCCCAATAGGCCCCCAGCCCGTGCTCCTTGGTGGTATTTCCGGGCACGTGGCAAGAAAAACCAGTGCACACGACATGCCATTCTCGGTGTCGCCGCTTTGTAGACGGCCGGGCGCAACACAGTCGGCGGATATTAGTGCAATTGTGCAAACATGCTGAGAACCCAGTGTCGAGTAGTCTCCCGGCTTGTCGCGACAATACGTGTGCCGAGCCGCGCATAGAAGCGTGCATAACATGCACATGCACGAATTTCGGCCCGCAAAATATGGGCCGAAAATCCAACGTGGGTGCCCACAATAATTGGGGCGTGCCGGTAAAGGTGCTCACGTCGGTGAACAACGCGCCGTGGTGTGCTGTTCGAAAATCATTATTATACCCCCCAATCGAGTTGCATGGCCATCGCGGTAGTGCGTGGCGCGTAATTAAATACGTGCCGCTAGTAACGGACTTTATGGGAAGAGTGTATATGAATTAGAAATATATATATACATAAATTGACGTTAATATATATATTTCTAAAATGGTATATATTATAAATAAATAATATACTATGTGTTAACTTATACTATATTCTTCACAATTATACTACATGTTAACTTATATATTCAAACATAACCTTTCATCATATTTATTACTCTTGGTCGGCTTCGGAAACGCGACGAAGTGGCCATGCAAGGCCTTGTGGCGGAAAGGAGCGCAATTTCGGTAGCTATTGTCTTGTATGGTGATCATGTAAGTTTCCGGAGCGCCATGTATGTGGCGGTTAGCCTCTGAAAGCTAAACGCTAGCACAAATCTGTTCTAGTCTGTCTAGTCTTGTTGCTGCAAGAAGGCAAAATGCTATTGTCGAGAGGCAATTGATGAGAGATGTTTCACTGCTGTACTTGGGCAGTAGATGTTGTTAATGAACAAAGGAATTGTTAAATGGTTCTGTCACCTCCCTCTACTGCACTGGGCTTAAATATGTTTCAGCCCAGACTAGTTACGCTTGCAAGCTTTGCTTACGTGTCAAGCGTTAGTGCTGTCTAACCGTCGCATGTCCTCGGGACATGGCCTTTCAGCTTCCTCGGTCTTACGACGCTGCACCTTCTGCATTGAAGAGCTTGTTCTGGCGCGTCTTCTGGCTAGTTAGACTAATTATGCATATCTGTACGTACCGGGAGGTATTAGTCGTACTGTAGCATTAGCACCATTATAATATAGCAGTAGCGACGTACCCACGAGTATACGTCCGTCCGATGGAAAAGCACGAATTAATATCCGTAACGAGTACCTGTACAATGTCCTGCAATGTACTGTTGCAGGACTGTACTCGTCACACTCGTACCCTCCCCCTCTTGACAGATCAATGAGGCCGCCGCGAGGCAGACCTCCGTGGTTCTAGGCTCCTTTACTGAAGCAGTTACTGGGACTCAGGAATGCGCGCTGGGAAAGCGTGCATGAAATCAATGTAGGCCTGAGTCTTGGCGAACTTGCGCCATTGGGGCGTCTCCAAGAATTCTTGTAACGCTATTGTTCGATGCACCTCGTTTAACCGGTGCCAGACAGGTGGAATGTCGTCATCACTGAAGTGCGTCATGAAGAGCAAATATTTCCCTCGTCGTCCAGGTAGAGACTTGATGCACACAGCAGATATGTGCGAAACGTCAAACTCCTCATCGTCTCCTTCAGGTACAGTCACAGGAACAGCTGGTCGTAGCGAAGCGGTAGAGCAGGGTCGTAAGTTGTTAACATGGAACACAGGATGTAAGCGTACTGTCGCTGGTAATTTCAATCTGTAACTGTGTTTTCCAATCTGCTCCTCCACTGAAAAAGGTCCGAGCTGTCTGTCTCTGAGTTTCCTGTTCGGTTGTCCTCGAAGAAAAAGGTTTGCTGTGACGACTGACACCTTGTCTCCCTTAGCGAAGTGTGGCGCCGTAGACGGTTCTGTGCGCGCCTGCATCTCGTCCTTATGTAGCTGTAATACTGAGCGTACCAGGGTGTGTACCTCCTGTAACAATTTTAACCGCTCTGTTGCGTCTTGCGAAATTGGAATCGATGGTCGCATGCTGAAAAGCAGGTCAGGAGGCTCCTCAGGAGAGAAACCAAAGTTAGCCTCGAACGGTGTGTGCTCAATTCCGAGTGCACGCGAAGCATTGTACGCAAACTCCACTTGCGGTAAAAGTGTCGACCAATCAGAGCCATCATAGCAACAGAAGCAACGAAGAAGCTGCTGAAACGTGCTGTTCACGCGCTCTGTGAGTCCGTCTGTTTCTGGGTGTCGGCTGGTAGACATGTTCAGACGCGTTCCAAGGCGTCTCCAAAGAGTCTGCCAGAAGGCGCTGACAAATTTCGGATCACGGTCGCTGATTAGCACACGGGGAAGTCCATGTAAGCGGTAGACTCCCTGTAAAAATAAAGTTGCAGTTTCTTCGGCAGTAATCGACTCTGTACATGGCAGAAAATGGGCCATTCGAGTTAGATGGTCCACTACTATCAGCACACTGTTAAAGCCATTGCTCTCAGGCAAGTGTGTCAGGTAGTCAAGACCAACTGTGTGCCACGGTCTGGGTGGAACAGGTAATGGGTAAAGAGTCGCAGCCATCTGCGGTCGAATCTTTGCTCGTCGGCACACGACGCAGCGTTCACAAAAATCTTTCACGTCTTGGCGGATTCGTTTCCACCAGAATCTGTCGAGTGCCTTAGCAAGAGTGCTAGCAACTCCTCTGTGACCGGCTGACGAACTTTCGTGCAGCTCTGTGATCAATCTCAGTCGGAGCTCAGAGTTCTGTGGAATACAGAGGCGATTGAGACGCCAAAAGTACCCATCTCTGGCTTCTATCCGGCTGTCTCTTGTCCACTCACCATCGTCCCCATAAAACGAATCTTGTGAGAACCCCTCGCGAATGAGATCAGCGAACTCAGGGCTCAGCTGCAACGCTTCAACAGTCAGTAAATTTAACTGTGCGTCTTCAAACAGCAGCTGGGACTTCCGTCGTAATTCTCGATCTGACGGAACCTCGCCATCCCAAAATAAGGGTACTGTGGCCTGAGGTACGAAGTCTGGACGCCGGCTTAACGGGTCGGCTTCGTTCAGAGCTCCCTTGCGATATGCAAGTGTCATCGAGCCCACAAACGGTTGCAAATCCCGCAGGTATCTTGCTTGCCGCTTGTTCAGCCTGTTGTTCGGTTGCCTGAGCAGATGTCGCAGTGTGTCGTGGTCTGTTACGACAAGGAACTTAGAACAGCCTTCAAGATAGCACCTCCAATGCTTGACAGCTTCGCATACGGCCAAAGCTTCTAAGTCGTACGCAGAGTAAGTGTTACCACGCTCAGCTGGATTCAACTTACGCGCCCAGTAAGAGACTGGTTGAAGACCGCCTCCTTGGTCTTGCAACAGGACTGCTGCAATCCCCACTGTTGAAGCATCTGTAGCCACGGTGAACGTCGCGTCCGAGCTGACCTCCGGAAGGATCAGGCATGGCGCGGAAATGAGCCGTAGCTTGAGAGTCTCGAAGGCTTCCAAACAGGCAGGCGTCAGCGTAACCATCTGTGGCTGGGACTTCCGCAGTAAGTCCGTCAATGGAGCCGTAAGGTCGCTAAAATGGTGTATAAATCTCGCATAGAAGTTGCAGAACTGTACGAAACTGCGAACCTCCTTTTGCGTCTTGGGCACTGGCCAGTCTGCAACGGCCTCGACTTTCTTTGTGGAAACCGAAATTTTCCCGGCTGACACAGTGTAGCCCAGATACTCCATTTCTTGCAATCCGAAGAAGCACTTCTTAAGGCGTAATTTCAGCCCTTCCTCCTTAAATCGCTGTAGCACTAGACGTAGGTGCTGCAGGTGCTCCTCCAGTGTCCGACTGTATATACAGACGTCATCCAGGTAGACTGTCACGAACTTATGTAAAAAGTCGCGAAGAATGTCGTTCATCATCCTCTGAAATGTAGCTGGTGCATTACACAGCCCAAACGGCATGGCGACCCATTCCATCAATCCATCAGGGGTCTGAAAAGCCGTCTTATGAACGTCCTGATCACGCACTCGAACTTGCCAGAATCCAGAAGCGAGGTCGAGGTGTGTGTAAAAATTCGCGTCCTTAAGTTCGTCCAGTGTGTCATCCACTCTCGGAAGTGGGTAGGCGTCCTTACGCGTAACCTCGTTAAGGCCACGGTAGTCAATGCACAGACGTAGCGAGCCATCAGCTTTCCGCACAAAAAGAATTGGCGAGCCAAACTCACTGTAGCTGGGACGGATCAGACCAGCTTCTACTGCGTCTTTGAGCTGTCGATTAAGCTCAGCGCGTTCAGCTGGAGACAGTCGGTTCAGACGTTGACGTCGCATCGGGCCAATTGTTTCAATGGGATGGTCCCACTGTCGGCTTACAGGTGGAGAGTCGACAGGTTGCAGTAACTCCGGGAAGTCATCGAAGAGTATTGACCGGAAGTTGTCACGTTGTTCTGCCGTTAGTTCCTCTCCAGTGTGAAAATCTGTCGACTGTTCGGCGGCTGACGTAAGTTCAATGACGTAAAAATCAGCATGACGTCCCCTGCTGCGGCGCGTCTTGCGCATCAGTTTCTGAACTTTCGTAGACGACAGGAGTAGACACTCAGGGCGTCGTTCCTCAAGTGTAGTCTCCACTGCTGTGCCGTCCATTAGTGTAAAAATTCTGGTTGTACCAAATTGTAAAGAGGCCTGTTCGTCATCAAGCCATGGTAAACCCAGGATTAAATCAGCTGTGCGTAAATCACGTAGAACGTAAAAAGTCCGCTGAAATTCGTGTCGAGCCAGCTCAAAAGTGACGTCACAGACTGTCGTAGAAGTCACTCGTTGTCCGTTAGCGAGTCGAACTGGAGTTTTACTCGCAGACTTCCGAGTCTGTAAAGCAAAGCGTCGTACAAAGTCTTCTGACACAAAATCAAGTGTCGCAGCGCAGTCCACTAATCCAGTAATTTGGTGTCCGCCATCAGGAGTTTTCACAGTCAGCTCAGTTCGAATTAACGGGCGAGCTTCCGTGAGGTCAGTCAGTAGCGCTGTAGCTGGCGAAGAAAATTGTTGCAGCGTAGCGATGGACTGTTCCGAGTCGTCTGCTGGTACAGGTACCGAGTCGGGTAGATCAGGTGCTGTAGGTTCTAGTGAGTCGTTAAACGCACAATCTGCGTCGACTAACCACAGTTTGTACATGCCAAGGAGCTGGAGCAACCACCTCCTGTTGCGATGGGTTGTCCAGTGACTGACGTGTAAAAAGCTGTGTCCTTGTTGGGAATTCTTGAAAAAGTTTCCAGTGCTTAGTCACCTGAGTAAATTTCGCCCACTTCGGTAGTACAAATATAGCCATCGTAGATGTCGGAGATGTTCGACGACAATCCTCAAAATGCTGCGCAATCCGCTCAGCTATCTCCCAGGGTGGGTTGATGAACACCCGTTCTCCTGTCAAGTCTCTGTCTAGAATCGAGTCACTCGGCGAACAGTGAGGTAAGTCACCGTGCGAGTTAAGACCTTCATCATCAGCACATCCCTCCAACGTGAAGTTGAATCGTGCATGCAGAGGGTCAAAGACTGAGTCAACCAGTTTCCAATCAACTGAACGTCTGGTTACAGGTTTGCGACTCTGTCTCTGCTTAGTCTGACGACGACGACCTGCTACTTGCGCTACAGGTGTCGCTACTGTAGTCGATGGAGATGTCGAAGGTGTGTCGACGACCTCTGTCGCTAACAGTGTCTCAGAATGAACAGTAGATGTAGCCGGCTGCTCCAGTTCATCTGTAGAACAGCCTTGCCACCATCATTGCTTCTTAGGTTGCATCGGTGCCTTGCCTTTGAACTCCGGGCATTGGAACAAGCGGTGTCCCTTCTTGTGGCACTTGAAGCAGAGTCCTTCGTCCATGTGTCGCTGACGCTCCTCAGCTGTCATTGCGTTTGCGAGTGAATTAAAATCTTCGCGGCCGGATGTTTGACCACGTCCACCATTGTTGCCTCCACGACCACCTATGTTACCACCACGTCCACGTCCGCGGCCACGTCCACGGCCACCTTTGTTACGTTTCCAGACGTTAGCGGCCTCCTCGAGAGGGTCCTCAAAATTGCGCTTGCGTGTAGGCTGAGTAGACGGTCCAGCAGCAGACCTCGCATTGCCCAGTTCCGGCGAATCTGTCACCACGTTGTTCAAAAAGTTTTGTAGCTCCACTAGCGTAGTCTGGTATCCAAGTTGAGCTCGGTGTGACTTAGCCAGTTTCTTGAGTGCATCGTTCGCCAGGCCATTAATGAAGCGTACGCACTGTACCTCAGCTGTCAGGTTTTGACGAGAGCGACGTAAGTAGTCGTTGTACTGCTTAGTGTAATACGCGTAACTCATCGTGTTGCTCTGCGTGAAGCTTAGCAAAGCGTTAATTGCGTCGTCCTGAATATTCGGAAGAAACGTAGACTTGCGTAACTCCGTAACAAGCTCGTTGTAGGTAGATGGAATTGGAGGCTGATTTTTCCGGTTCAACCACCACCCACCTAGGTGTCCAGTAAACTGTGAAGTAACCCAAAATACTGCATTGTACGAGTCAGCTGAAATTCCAAGCATAATAAAACGCTGAGGCTGTGCTTCAAGCCAATCCTCCAGTACATTAGGTATCTGACCATTCTGGTACGGTGAAGTAATTGCAGCCTTACGCTGAGTCTCCGTGAGGGTCACTGAAAGTCCAGCCAAGTTGTGGGTAGGCATCGGCATTCCCACTCGTAAATCCGTAGGTCCTTCACCAGTCAGTCGATTAATGTGTCCACGAATCAGTAGCCATACAGAACCAGAGTCGACCGTCGTAAACCGGGTGTACATGTGGAACTGTCTCGGGATAGACGTGTCATCATGCATGACCGGATTATGTTGTGTGATCGCTCGATAAAAAGATTCCCACTGAGTCACGTAACCGAAGTGAAGTAATTCACTCTTGTGCTTCTTAGCACGAAGTAACCCCGTCTCTGAGGGCGTAAGTGTCAGACCGTCAATGTTGATGTATTCCGGGACGACGTAAGTATCATCCGGATTAACTGTCGACTGTGCCAAAACAGACTGCTCGACCTGAGCAGGTGTACGTAAATTGTTCGTAGCAAACAGGACAGGAATAGAAGCCGAGTACACGTAAACGAGCTGTCGTCCTTGAGGTAGTGTAACGTTAACAGGTTCACCACTCAACAGCGTCAAATCCTCCGATGTCAAAACAAGACCGGTCTCCTCATGTAACTCGCGAATAGCAGCGTCGACAAGCTCTTCATTAGGTAAGACAGAGCCAGCTGGGAACCAAGTTCTACCAGAACGAGGCTCACGCTGAAACACCAACTTCAAATCCGACGGTTTAGTTCCTCCAACGTGAATTACCAACACGACGTAATGTCCGGGTCCGAGAGAAGCAATCTCAACTCAATCAAGCAACGTCGAGCAGATTAATTAGCAACGAAAGCGTGCGTCGACCAAAGAGCTCCGAAACCAGTGTGGCGGTTAGCCTCTGAAAGCTAAACGCTAGCACAAATCTGTTCTAGTCTGTCTAGTCTTGTTGCTGCAAGAAGGCAAAATGCTATTGTCGAGAGGCAATTGATGAGAGATGTTTCACTGCTGTACTTGGGCAGTAGATGTTGTTAATGAACAAAGGAATTGTTAAATGGTTCTGTCACCTCCCTCTACTGCACTGGGCTTAAATAGGTTTCAGCCCAGACTAGTTACGCTTGCAAGCTTTGCTTACGTGTCAAGCGTTAGTGCTGTCTAACCGTCGCCTGTCCTCGGGACATGGCCTTTCAGCTTCCTCGGTCTTACGACGCTGCACCTTCTGCATTGAAGAGCTTGTTCTGGCGCGTCTTCTGGCTAGTTAGACTAATTATGCATATCTGTACGTACCGGGAGGTATTAGTCGTACTGTAGCATTAGCACCACTATAGTATAGCAGTAGCGACGTACCCACGAGTATACGTCCGTCCGATGGAAAAGCACGAATTAATATCCGTAACGAGTACCTGTACAATGTCCTGCAATGTACTGTTGCAGGACTGTACTCGTCACATGTCGCACTTCCGACACACAGGAATGTCTTCCAAATTCGAACCATGATATATTTCCGCCACCACTAGACGATGGTCGTCCAACATCCGGCGGGGCGGTCTACTAGTCGCCGCTTTCACATCACCGTAACGTCCAGGCATAGGCTGTCGATAGCGAGGGAAGCTAATGTTTCCTACTGTAAGACTATCTGTCCCAGGACCTAATAATTGCAAAAGCG
>JAPMLY010002016.1:0-43421 GCA_026401115.1 Tetraselmis chui
GCCGAGCTGGAGGGTGAAATGTTTTCCGATGAGGAGTCCACGGATGACCCTGATTCTGCGGGATTGTGTTAGTGGGGAGGTGGAAAAGGTGGTGATGAGGGATGCAGTGGTAAGTTTTAGTTCGTGCCAGTGTTTGGTGAAGGTGAGGGAGGTGTTCAGTTCTACCCCTAGGACGCGGTATGTGTCCGTGGGACCAATGGAGGGAATGGGGGCCGGGGTGGAGTTGAGGGTGATGAACTGAGTTTGCAGGCGGGATGCGAGGAGGGTAGTGTTGGCGAGGGTGAGGGCGTTGCCTGTTCGCCAGAGGGCGCCGGTGATGCAGCATTTGCGGATTTGACGGTCATGCCCGTGTGGGCGCTGAAGAGGGAGAGTTTCCTGAGCTGGATGGTCATGTTGGGGGTCGAGCCCGTGGCGAGGCTGAGGTCGTCAGCGAAGCCATGTCCTGGGTATGTGGCTGTAGGTTCTGTGGGGTCGACGTTAGTGGCGGGGGGGCATGGGCGGTAGCCCCGGCTTCCCACCGTGAGCCAGCGGAGGAAGGGTTCGAGGAAGAGGGTGAAGAGGAAGGGGGAGAGGGTGTCACCTTGGGGGGTTCCGCGATTAGTGTTGATAGAAGGGGTGGGGCCATGTGGTGTAATATAATCTGTGGTTGAGACCCCGTAGAGGTGTTCGCATGTGTCGACAAAGGTGGGGGGCATACCGAGTTGACGCATGTGTTTGAACATGATGCGGTGGTCCGCGGCGTTGAAGGCGCCTTTGAAATCCGCGTACATGACGTAGATGTCTTTGTTGTGGAGTTTCGCGTCCTCCATCGTCATGATGAGGGAAGAGAGGGCGTCGTGGATGCTGCGGTGTTGTCGGAATCCGTCATGTTGGTCGCTGAGAATGCCGTGGGTTTCGGCGTATTTTGAGCCTGCATCTTTGATTAGTGCTGTCCATAGTATAAGAAGGTTATTCATGAGGGCGATAGGGCGGTAGTTATCGAGGAGGGAGGGGTCTCCTTTTTATGTAGGAGGCATGTTGTGCTGTGGCACCAATTAGGATGGGTGTAGGATTTGTGGGCGAGGAGGGAGAGGAGAGAGAAGAGGGCGGAGCGGGTCGCCGGTGGTAGGAATTTGATTATTTCGTTGGGAATACCGTCGGGGCCGGGGGCTTTGCCGGTGCCTAGGGAGTTGAGGGTTTTATCGAAAGTGTCGCGAGTAATCATATCGGCAAGGGTGAGAGTTGGGTCACCACGTGGTTCGATGGTAAAGTTGTCGGGGTTGTCGGGGAGTTCCCACGGGGGGGTGGGCAGTTCGGGTGGGGTGGCGCGGCCTAGTTCGGTGGCGAAGTGAGAGTGTACCGCGTCAATGACGGCGGGGGGAGAGGATGCGGTGGTTTTATCGGGTCTAGTAATGGGGTGGAGGGTGGAGGCGGCGCCGGCGGGGGGGAGGAGGCCGCTTTTAATATTCAATCGGCGGTGAGAGAGTTTGGGGCAAGTGTCGTGGGCCGTATTGGCTCGAGTTTTTATTTTCTTTAGCTTATCTGTGGTGGTGGCGTGAAGGAGTTGGCGTATGCGTGTTTGGCATTGTTGTCTGATGGCGTCAGGGGAGAGATATTCAGTTGTGTTTAAGAGGGCTTGGGCGAAGGGGAGGGGGCCGTTGTTCTTGCTGCATTTGCGGAGTTTGAGTATGTGAGTGCGTGTTTTTTTAGTAAGCCAAGTAGGGTCAAGGGACGCTTGGGGTGGTCGGGGTTTTTTGGCGGGGAGGAGGGGCCAAACTGTGGCTGCGTGGTCCATGTGTTGGGAGAGGAGTGTATTGAATTGTGAGGCAAGGGTGTCGAGGGCGTCGGGGGAGGCTGAGGTGTGTGAGGTGTTGAGAATTTCTGCGTGGAGGGCGGCCGTGTGGTTGATGAGGTCGGGGGTGCTTGATTGGTACGCTTTTATGTGGTCGGGTGTGAGGGGAAGTCGAAAGTTGAGTTTGCGCGTCGTGTGATGTGTATGGGGGTGGGTATGGGGAGGGGGGGATGTGCCATGAGGGAGAAAGGGGCGGGAATGACGAGGTGGATTGCAGAGTGGTCAGTGAAGTGGGAGGGGGAGGGGAATATCGAGCAAGAGGACGGTGGGAGGGAGAGAGGTGAAGGGGGCGTGGAGAGCCAGTGGTCAAGGCAGCCTCCGCTGCGGGGGAAGGTAGGGATGGGGTTGTGGAGGGGTAGGAGGTGGGAGTTTAGGAGGGAGGTGAGGGCAGGGTGACATGTACATGTGGTGGTGGTTGTTTGGAAGTCCCCTCCCCAGAGGGTGCGGTGTTGCGGGTGATTGTCGGCTAGGCGGAGGCCCCATGCTGCGACTTCTGCATATAGGCGGGTCAATTGGGGGTGTACAGCTGGGGCATGTAAGTACCTATAAGGAGGTAAGGGGAGCCTGAGTGGGGAACGATTTTTAGTCCGGCGATATGGGGGATGAGGTGAGGGGCGGGGTTAGGACAGTGGCAGATTGGAATGAGGCTCTGCGGACCGCGAAGAGAACGCCTGCGTTGGGTAGGGGCACAGATGAGTAGCATGGTCGGGAGCTTTTCAGGTGGTATTGGGGGAGGGGGATACGCCAACGGGATTTGTGGGTGTCGTGGTTGGTTTCGGTGAGGATAAGGACGTCCGGACGGTGTGAAGTGGAGAGGTGTTCAACATCCATAATGGAGGTGTGTAGGCCGCGGGTGTTGAGGGTGATGAGATGGAGTGGTTGGGATGTGTGGTGTGGGAGGATGGGGGAGGGGAGGGAGGGGGTGGTGTTGGGGGGGTCGTCGGGGGGGCGTTCGACTGGTGGTGGTGGGAAGGGAGGGGGGAGGAGAGGAGGGGAGAGGGGGAGGGGGTGGGGGAGGGGTGGGAGTTGAGGGGGAGAGGGAGGTGTGGGGGGGTGGAGGGCGTCGAGTAGGTGGGGGCGGCCCCGTGGGAGGGGGGCGGAGCGGAATGTGTGGTTGCATAGGAGGGTGTGGAGGGAGTATACCGAGGACCGGGGGTCGAAGGTGGGGGGATTGTATGGTTGGTCCGGGGGGGCTGTGGTGATGAAGTAGGTGTGTAGGAGGGCGTGGGTCCCGCACGACCATGCTCCGTCGGAGTCGTTTTGGCGGGGCGGGTTGAGTGAGCGTAAGACTCCGACGGGAGGGGGGGGGAGGAGTTCCAGTCGGAGAGGAGAGTGAGAGAGCGGGTGAGGAGGTCGGGCGGAGGGGGGTGGTGTAGGGAGTCAATCCACGTAGCGGAGGTGTGAGTTAGGTGGAGGAGGCCGAAATGAGAGTGTCGCCATGTGAGGACGAGGAGAGAGTGGTTATGCGTACCTGGACGGGGGGGGGAGCCTCGGTTAGCGAGGTTTGTCCATTGGCAGGGGTATTGGGAGTTGTGATGGTAATTGTCGACTTCGTTGTTAGTGATAACTGTATATGAGGCGGTGGGAGTGGAGTGGAGTTTGGATAACGTTGTAGCAAGGCAGTAGAGGTTGGAGAGGTCCCGGTAACGGCCCCATTGGAAGGAGAGGACCGCAGAGGAATCGAGGGAGCCGATGGGTGTAGGGAGGCCGTATTCTAGGTTTAGGTCGAATAGGTAGTTATGTAAGACGGTGCAGCAGGTGCGGGGAGTAAAGTGGGCCAGGAGAGATTGCGGAAGCACTGCGGTTACAGTGTGACGTCGGATATCTGGCTGGGGGGTGGGGGGTTGGTTGTGGGGTCGAACCTCAGGGCCTTGAGGCCCGTCTTGTGGGGGACTAATGATGGTAAGCGGCCTTGCCGGCCGAGGCTTGTGGAGGGCGAGGGTGGGAGGCTCCGGAGGGTCCGTTCGTCGAGGTTTTGCGCATGTCGGCGAGTAGAAGCTCCTTGGAAGGGGTGGTCGTTCGGAGCTTAAGAGGGGGTGGTAAGTGTAGGGATGGCGGAGAGAGTATGAGAGGGAAGGGGAGGGGGGATAGAAAAATTGTAAGCAAGGTGTGGTAGGTATTAGGAGGGGGGCGATAGTGGGGAGCTGCGGTGAAAGAGGGGGCTGTCGATGTCGTATCAAAAGTGCTTCGGGGCTTCCGAGAGAAGCCTCGGAGCATGCCTAAAGGTGGTGGGGGCTGTAGGGGCGGGGGAGTACGTGTATCGCTGAGAACGTTACGGGTATATGACTGCCAGACTGTGTCCGAAAAGGGGGGGCGATATTTCCGGGGCAGGTAGATTCGCGGGGGGGCGGGTGATCGGTGAAGCTTACGGATAGAGCAAGTCGGGCGGGCTAGTCGCAGCAGGGGGTGAGCTGTAATTATTGTAGCGACGGGCGAGTTGGGCGGAGTATGGAGTGTGAAAAAAGGAGGGGGGAGAGCGAGTGCGTTAGGGTCTACAGTGAGGTAAGCGCAGGTAAGCGCGAGTGTCTGATGGGTGAGTCGTGTTAGGCGGGCTGTAGTGTACAGTAAAAGGGAACAGAGAATGAGACATCGGAGGGGCACAGCGACTGGAGCGAGCGATCGATAGAGCGAGGGAGCAGCGGGAGGACAGCCGGCAGCATGAGGATGAGGTAGGGGGGGGGAAGTGAGCGGGGCGGTGGTGTCCGCTGCTAGCAGCGGGTGAGGGGAGTGGGAGTCGTCGGCGGACGGGTCGTGTCGGCCGGCAGGCGGGGAGTTCGTGCGAGAGGGAGCGGACATGGCACGGGCCAGCGCGTCAGGCCAGGCGGCATGCGTAGCTGTGAGTATGTTAGTGTATTGGTGGGTTAGGAGAGTAGCATAGGGGGAGGGGGGTGGTGAGGAGAACTGATCAGGGCGGTGGTGAGTGCAGAGGCGAGAATCAGGCATGTAATAATTTTTTTCGGATTAAAGAAAGCGACTTTTGAGTATCATGATGTTGCATTACTGGACTAATTTTACATCATTGTGGCTCGGAAGCACTAAGGTGAGGAAAAGGTATCGAGTTTGGTGCGCTGCTGACGATGTTATCAGCATAGGCTAGCAGGAGGGGACGGGGGGTGCTAGGCTGTTCCTTACTGTGGGATATAGCGGGACGATCGTACCGGTACTTTTCGTCTGTGTGGGTCGAAAAGTCAGCGGCCCGTCCTAGGGCAGTGGTTGACCTGGGGTCGGCAAGGACCAGAGGCGTTCGGAATCATCTGGTAAGAGAGGGTGCCAAAGCCGTGCTCAGGTCCTGGGCGGCTTGGGGTGGTGGGGGCGCAGTGTTGAGTAGAGCGAGCGGATGTCCCGCGTGATAGCTCCTGTGGTTGTAGGGGTCCGCGGTAGGCGCATTCGCGGGTCGATCCCGCAATTGCATATGTCTGTACGTGGGAGGGGGTTTAGAGTTTGTGGACATATTGATCAAGTTGGGCGTTAAAGCTTGGTAGGCAGTGGGGGGTACCGAAGCATGGCCCAAGTCTTGGGCGGCAGGGGGTGGTTGGATTGCGGAGTTGAGTGGAGTGAGCGGATGTCCCGCGTGGTGGCTCCGATCCCTGAGGAGGACCTGCTTGTATGAATCCGGGAGGATGGAAGGAAGAGACAGGGTGGGCAATGGGCAGTTTTCGATGTATGTGGTGCTCATGTAGTGGATGTGGGTGGATTGTGGGTTTGAGGTGGTCAGCGTGTGTTGGCGGCACACGACCAGGCATGATGGGACGTGGGTTTGTTTTCTGCGGGCGTCGGGTGTGGACGTCCGGACGCTCGGAGGGGCGCGCGGTGGTGCGCCGGCTCCGTGGGGATGTTTGTTTTGTAATCTATCGGACTCGTAGGGGTGTCGTAGTATTGAGCGTAGTACGCGAGGTGTTTGTGAGGCGGGCGGCGCAGATTCCGGCATGTGAACCGAATTCAAATTTG
Source organism: Tetraselmis chui (assembly GCA_026401115.1). Taxonomy (NCBI): domain Eukaryota; kingdom Viridiplantae; phylum Chlorophyta; class Chlorodendrophyceae; order Chlorodendrales; family Chlorodendraceae; genus Tetraselmis; species Tetraselmis chui. Next base: position 5,780 of record JAPMLY010002016.1, read on the forward strand.
TGAAAGCTGTGCCTTGGAGTGTGTACCGTCTGGTGTGCCTACGGATCCACTGACCTGGGTGAGCTAGGCCCGGGTGGGGAGAGGTGATCGGTGCCCGTCGTCCGACGGGCCTTGTGGTCACCAGTCTATCGCTCATAGGGAGGCCAAGCCCGGAGCGAAGACGGTCGGCGTTGCTCATCCGAGCTACCGACTCATCCCCTATATTTTGACGTCAGTAGTACTTTAGTAGTACTTTGGATCTTTTTACTGTCTTTAGTGACGGTAGGATGCGTTTTTTTTTTTTTTGAGAGAGAGAGAGAGAGAGAGAGAGAGAGTTTTTACTACATGATTCGGAAATATCAATCGGCTATTTGATTATGTCAATTATCAATCGGTATTTGATTATGTTTATATTGTTTGGTGCCTCCGATCCGACACTCGCCCGGCTGAGCGGAGGACCTCGTCAGCGGAGGACCTCGTCGGCGCCCAGGCAGGTCGCCCCCGCCTGCTCCTTACCCTCCCTCCCTCCTCCCTGTTCGTAGCGGGAAGGCTGGGGAGGGGGTGGCTCTACTTGTTTTGTAGCGATCAACGCTGCTCCCGGGGCCTCGTTATGGCCGACGACCGGGCAATTGACCGGCCTTCGCGTCTTGCTCCCGGGCAGTCCCGACGGGCTTCTCCTTCTCCTCTTCCCCCTTTCGCCCGGTCCTCTGCGTCTGGACCTCCCCGTCGCGATTTTGCTGCTCGTCGGGCCCATGCTACGGTCCGTGCGTCGTCTGTTGTCCCCCCCCCCGCATCCCTTGTCCGTACCTCCGCATCGGGCCGCCGCGCTACTCCTCGTCACAATGCGCGACGCCCTCTTCGCTCTACTTTGTCTCTACCCCCCTCGGTGGCTCTTGGGCATCGGTCGTGCGCGCCACTTGCGCCGTCCGTCGCCCCCTTACGAGTCGGTCAGAAAAATCTTGCCCCTCTGCGGCGGGCTGCTAGGGCTACCGTTGGTGGGCGGCGGGCTGCCCCTGCCGCCGGTGGTTCGAGGGAGGCTGCCGATGCCGTTCAGCGCAGAGCTGCTACCGTTGTTGCTGCAATAGCCGCCGGACATAGTGACGCTGGTAGTGTTGGTGCCGCCGTCGCTGCTCCTGTTGGTGGTGCTGGTGGGGCTGGTCGGCGCACGGCTGCTGGTGCTGTTGCTGCAGCAGCCGGCGGACGTAGAGACACTAGTAGTGTTGGTTCCGCCGTTGTTGTTGTTGTTGCTGCTGCTGATGGTGGTGGTGCTGGTCGAGGCACGGCTCCTGCTCCTGTTGCTGCAGCAACTGCCGGACATAGAGACACTTGTAGTGCTGGTACCGCCGTTGCTTCTGCTGCTGCTGAGGGTGGTGCTGGTCGGCGCACGGCTGCTATTGCTGTTGTTGCAGCAGCCGGCGGACGTAGAGACACTGGTAGTGATGGTACCGCTATTGCTACTGTTGCTGCTGCTGTTGATGGTGGTGGTGCTAGTCGGCGCACGGCTGCTGCTAGTGATGATGGTGGTGGTGGTGGTGGTGTTGCTAGCCGGCGCACGGATGCTGCTGCTGTTGCTGCAGCAGCCGGCGGACGTAGAGACACTGGTAGTGTTGGTTCCGCCGTTGCTGCTGCTAATGCTACTGCTGAGGGTGGTGGTGCTGGTCGGCGCATGGCTGCTGCTCCTGTGGCTGCAGCAGCTGCCGGACATAGAGACATTGGTAGTGTTGGATCCGCCGTTGCTGCTACTGATGATGCTGCTAATGGTGGTGGTGCTGGTCGGCGCAACATAGAGACACTTGTAGTGTTGGTGCCGCCGTTGATGCTGCTGCTGCAGCTGTTGAGGGCGGTGATGGTCGGCGCACGGCTGTTGTTGCTGTTGCTGCAGCAGCCGGCGGACGTAGAGACACTGGTAGTGCTGGTGTCGCTACTGTTGTTGCTGCTGCTGCTGCTGCTGCTGGTGGCGGTGGTGCTAGTCGGCGCACGGCTGCTGCTGCTGTTGCTGCAGCAGCCGGCGGACGTCGAGATACTGGTCGTGTTGGTGCTGCTATTGCTAGTGCTGGTGCCGGCCGGCGCACATATGTTGCTGTTGTTGCTGCAGCAACCGGCGGACGTAGAGACATTGGTAGTGCTGGTGCCGCCGTTGCTGGTGGTGGTGGTGGTAGTGGTGGTGGTCGGCGCACGGCTGTTGCTGGTGTTGCTGCAACAACCGGCGGACGTCGAGATACTGGTCGTGTTGGTGCCACCGTTGCTCATGCTGCGGCTGTTGGTCGGCGGTCGGCTGTTGCCGGTGAGAATGGCGTGTGCAAAGCCGCATATGGGGGTGTTGGTGTTACTGGTGTTGCCACGGAGGGTGCAGCTGCTCATGCTGCTACACGTGCTGGTGCTGGTTGGAGTGCGGAGATTGCCGTTCCTACTGGAGGAAAGCACGTTGCTGCTGATGTGCGGAGGGCTGCACCTGGGGGTGTTGCTGATGCTGCAATTGCTGCTGGCAGTGCCGCTGCTGCCGGTAGTGAAGGTGCTACATGTGGGGTCTTAGTGATGGCTGATGCCCTTGCTGGTGGGGCCGTCGGTGCTGGAGCAGCCGCCGGAGTTGGTTCGTGGCAACTTGCTGTTGGTGGTCCTGATGGGCAAAGAGCTGGCCGTATTGCTGCCGGAGACCCCTTGGCACCTGTTGGTGGTGGTTGGCGCTCGGCCGTTGCTACCAGCGTCTATGAGCTGAGGGTTGCGGCGAGTGGTGCTGCATTTACTGCTACTGCTACCGCTATGGGACTTGCGGCTGCCGGAGCTCGCTCGCGCCGGGCTGCTAGTGTTGGTGATGGTGCTTGTGGGCAAAGACATGTGGATGGTGGCAGGGCCGCTGATGGTGCTTGTGCACCTGCCTGTGCTGGCCCGCGCCCGGTTGCTGCGGCATGGGCTGTTGGGCAGAGAGATCCAGCCGGTGATGGCGCTGCTAGTGGTGCTCATGCAAGTGCCGGTCAGCGACTCGCCGATGCTGCCACGACCCGTGGTCAGAGGATTGACAGCGGTGCCGGTTCTGCAGCTGCTGGTGCATATGGACATAGTGCTTTTGCTGCCGGGCGGAGGGCTGGAGCTGGTTGGCTGCGAGATGATGTTGTTGGAAGCCGGCAAGTTGCGGTTGCTGCAGCTGGTGCCCATGCTTGAGCTTCTTGGTCGGAGCCGGGCCTAAGTGCATCGGGTGTTCTATCCCCGTCGCGGGGGGGGGTGTTACACTTGCGCTCCGGGTGGCATACGGTTTGCTGGGCGTAAATGGCGCTCTAATTTCGCCAGACACACGAACATGTTCATAACCGGCAATGGCCCCTCTACTTCCGCACACCGTCGCCAAGCTCGCCACCTTGAAACCTCCTCTCCGGCCTTGTTTTCCCTTTGTGCCTCGGGCGACCACCTTCTATCTGCCACTCAAGCTCGCCCTCTTACCGCTCCATGCCTACACTGTGTGGCTGCTCCCGTTTCTCCAATGTTGCCTCACGACTATGCTGGCAGCTCCCGGCCGCCGCCCATTGAACCACGCCCCCTCCGAATAGCTGTCACCCCCCCCCCCCCTGCTTGGGGTGGCCTCCCCCCTTGTCTCCACTCCCTTCCCCACCCGGGCCGAATCGGAGCTTACCCCCCTCACTCCCCCCCCCCTACACATGATGGACCCCCGATACCTCATGGACAACCTTTTATGCCCTCATCTGCCGTTGCACTCCGCCGAGAGGTTGCTCTCCGAACCCCCCCTCGGGCTGCTACTCCTGCCTCATGGTGCTCCGACAACGATCCGGTCGCTTGTCTACTTGAGTTCAAACCTGTCACTGCGGCCCGAGGGGTTTGTGCGACAGCGAGAGACGACCTACGTTCTGCCATACAAGACACCCTCGAATATGCGACCTCCCTTCCCTCAACGGACTCTCGGGCTGCTAGAGCTTTTTTGGCAATTCACCTCTTTGGCGGCCTCCTCCTCCGACCGTTCCCGGCGGCGGCCGGTGCTCGCATCCGCTCCCTGGTCCAACGTAGAGTCCGTCTCTGGTTCTCTACGTCCGGAGAGGACGGACTCACGGGCAGTGACACCCTTCTACGTGATATTAGATATGGAGGTGAGCTGGCACGTACGTGCCCGGAGCTTCTGCGCCTAGACGCCCCGGCGGTCGGGGGGGGCTCTCGCCGTCGCCGGGCCCAAGACACTCGACGAGAGCAGCACCACCCACCGACTCGCCTCTCTGAAGGTGACCTCCGACGCCGTGCTGCCTTCCGTCGGGCCCGTGAGCTGGTAGAAGTTGGCCATTTGCGACGGGCCCGTATGGCCCTAGACGGAGCCGACTTCGGAATGGTGGAGGACGCGGACGCGGCTTTGGCCGCTCTTCAGCGGTTGCATCCTCCTCCCGGTAATCCCCATCCAGACTGTGATCTCCCCGACCCTCTGCCCCCCCCCGGCGCGCCCACCCCTCACGTATTTAGATGATAGTGACAGCCTCAAAATATGGGAGGAGTCTATGCTCCTGGTCTTGAGAAAAGCACCTCGCTTGTCAGCCCCCCACGTTGATGGCTGGCGATGGGAACATGTCCGCGACATGAATGTTCCGGCATGGCGTAAGTGGGTTAACCGCTACTCGGCGGGAAACATTTCCGAGGCTGCGGCGGACTTTCTGGCGAGTGCGACCGGGTGGGCTCTTCACAAGCAAACCGGGGTTGACCGCGACGCCACTCGCCTTCGGGGTGAGGCTCCTAAAGTCCGGCCGCTTGCTGCTGGCAGCGTTTTGTCGCGGTTAGCTCATTGTCACGCCATAGCGCGGATAGCGAGTGTCGCGGCCGACCACCTGGGCCATGTACAACGATCGGTTTTCACCAAAGCGGGTATCGAGCGAGCCATTCATACCACTCGCATTGGCCTACAAGCTATTCCTGATTGCAGCCTTCTAAGCTTGGACTCGGAGAACGCCTTCAACACCATTTCCCGCCGGAGTTTCCTTGCGGAGCTGTACAAGAACCCTGACTTGCATCCCATTATCCCGTTGGTTGAGATGATATATTCACGGGACTCCACGGTGTATTCCTTCGACCCCAACGATGCTTCGCTCCTACACGGCACGGTTCAATCTCGTACGGGTGTCCGACAAGGAGATCCTCTTGGCCCGCTTTTGTTCAACCTGGCGATAAGCACCCCCCTCCGGAATATTGGAGAACGGTGCAAGGATTCAACGGCGATCCAAGCCTTTTTTGATGATGGCAAGTATTTGATCAAAACGCCTTCCGTCCCGACTGTGATTACGGTGGCTACGGAGGAACTGGGGAAAGTCTGCTCGAATGTTCAACCAATCAAATCTTCGTGCATGGTACCTCCGGATACGGCCCTTGAACTTCGAGGTGATACGGGCGATGGTCCCCGTTGTTACGGGTACTAGTAACCTTGGAGCCCCTTTGGCGATGGACTTCTCGATGGCAAACGGCCCTCCAACGTCTCATAATGAGAACTATGTTCACTCTTGGCTGCAAGACACCGTTGAGGCTCATCAACTCCTCTTGGACAAGATCGTATGCTTTGCTATGTCGGACTTCGGAGGGACACACGCCGCTTTCCGCTTGATGATCACGTGTGCGGTACGCCGCTATGGTTTCTTGCTCCGCACCCTCCATGTACATATCTGCCGACCGTACCTTGCTACTGCAGATAGGGCCGTTCGTGCAACAGTTTATCGAAGCTTGGGCGTTTCTTTGGACGCACAAACACTCGATCAACTGAATTGTGCTAAACGACAGCTCTCCCTCCCTGCGGAGTTTGGGGGGCTTAATGTACCGTCCCCCGAGCTCGACGCCGAACCTGCTCACTATGCTTCATTCACTGCGACCCTCGCCAACCTGATTATTGATTACGAGTCCGAGTCGCTAGGTCCTTTGTACGGTCTCATCCGACAGGAACTACTGAATGTTGCCACTTCTACTTTACCGTGCCCCGTGGGCGGTCCAATTGCGCAATTCGTACGACTCTATCTCCACTATGGGCGGGTTTTCGGAGTCGGAGCTTGTGGTGTTGACTAACACACTGAACCAAAACCTTTCCGATTATGCCGGGCCCGATGTCGAGTTTGTGGTATCTACGGTCAACAATGCGGAGGCACCCGCTACCCAAGTGACTATCCTACAACTTCCGACTCCCGATGCTCTCACTCGCTTGGGAGATTCCGGGGGCCACATTCAACGGGGCATTTCGCGCATTCTTCGTGCCCGGGCCTACCTTGACCTCTTGGCGTTCTGCAAACCTTCCCCACCGGACTATATCATGGTGATTTCGGGTACGGGTCGCGGGGCTTTGGCTCTCTTTTTCGCTTCACATGAGTCCAGTTTCAAGGTGCCATCCGATTGCTATACGATGGCAGCCCACCGGGTGCTTGGCTTGACTTCGGAGCGCGCCGCTCATGTTCGAAAATGCCCTCGGTGTAATGAGGCCCCTTCAGAATCTCGCGGGTATGGATCTTCGTCGACGGTATCGAGCATCTTATTGTCGGGTGAGCGCTCAATAGCCGCTATGCTCATGGACCATATCCCCCGGTGCCCGTGTTTTTGGTATATCATTCAACTCCACGACCGTATTGTCCACGTGCTTGAAGAGTTCATGCTTGAAGCGGGGGCTACTAAGGGCCGGGACTTGCGGTTGGAGGTCCGCCGTATTCGGTCGGGAGCTTCACGTGATCGTCCCGGGGATGTGGTTTGGTTAGACTTCATGGCTCCGCACCGCCATCTTGTTGTTGATGTGACGGTCACAAGTGCTCGCACGAACACCAACGTTCCTCGTATAGGTGCTCGCCTTCCACTCCCTGGCAGCCTTGCATTGGGAGCTCAGCAAGGCAAACTTGATGCGAACCTCCGCACTTCCGCTTTGCTTGGCATGCCTTCGGTTCAGTCGGTCCATGACTGTAATCCCTTCGCCATGGAGGATGGGGGCCGGTTGGCGCCGATGGCTGCTGAGTTGGTCGATCGCTTGGTTATTTTGGTGGCTGTTCGTCGCTTCCCTGGCATGGGGGCCGCTGAATCTCGCTCCTTGCGCTCTAACAGTTATGTCCGTATGCAACATTTTGTTCGTCGATCTACTTATGTTCCGTTTCGGCGTTTTGGGGGGATGTGCGACGTGAATTCATGCAACGTCTTTTTGCTGAAATTGAAATTGAAATTGTTAACAACATGTACCGAATGCGCCGAATTTAAACCAAAAACCGTATGCGCCGGTTGCTGTCTCTGGGCCTTCCCAACTATGCCATAAAGGGAACTTACAAGTCAGGGCTAGACCGTGAACCACCTCTGTCCAACCTCTCCAAGGGTGTTCGGGGGTTTTACTTCCCCCCGGGGAGGGTCTGATGCGGGGTGATGGTGGTGTGCAAGTAGGGGCTTGAGGAGGTGCATTATGTGGAGGCGCGGCGAGAGGTCGTGCGGGATTTGATGCGGTAGACAAGGAGGAGATGATGCAGCCATTGGACGGTGTGCGTATGGAGTGTGGAAAGGATGCGAAATGTGTCGAGTCGTGTTTTGGATATGAGTTTGTCAGGAGGGTCGGTGCGGAGGGTGAGGAGAGAGATGAGACTTGCTATGGTGGATGAGTGCGGTGTGCCCGTGCGGCTCATGACAATGGGGAGGATGTCGACTTCGGTACCTGGCCAGTGGTTGCGGATGGCATTTGCGAGGGGTGTGTAGTTGTCCCTAATCAAGTGGGCTGTGTGTGAGAGGTTGTGGTCGGTGCAGTACTTCCACTCCCCTATCTGTATTTTCTTGATAGATGAGTATCGTCGGCGGCCGTTGGTGTGACCGACGAATCGAGGTTCGAGCAGGCGAATGAAATCGGGTTTGTGCGCCGGGGGTCGTTGCGCGGGCGGGAGAATCTCGGGGGGGAGGATAGCGGGGCACGAGGTTAGGGAGTCGGGCGAGAGACCTTCGTCAGCAGCTACAAGGCGGGTAGGCATGTGGGTGGGGTGAGGGGGGTGACAGTCAAGAGGGGTGTGGGTGGGAGTGGGGTGGGTGAAAGATTTGATGGGTTTGTTACCGAAGTCTACAGTGATGGTCTCCCAACGACCTCCGTTGTGGCGTTCTAGGAGAGATAGTAGGAGTTGTAGCGCGTTGTTGTGGCGGTCCTGCCTTAGGCCAGACATGGATGGGCAATTACCGGCCATGTGGCCGTTGCTAGTGAATTGGCCACACATGGGACATCGCATGGTGGGGTTGTGTGTGAGGAGGCGGGTGTTGTGGACTCCCCACATGAATTCTTGCTTGTGGGTGAATTGGGTGTTGGTGAGTGTTGTGAGTTTTTTGTGGAAGGTGAAGTCGGCACCATCTGCCGCGGCGCGGGCGAGGAGGGCACCGTGTTTGGATGTTTGTGAGAGGGGTGTATGTGTGTGTTTACAGCTGTGGGTGTGTGCGTCGGCTTTAAGGTGGTGTATCTGTAGGGTGTGGGTTCCCCTTGGATTTGTGGTATGAGGGTGAAAGGCCATGTCCAGTGGCCTATTGACACGTCCGAGCCTGTGGTGTATGTGGTATCTGGTGGTTGACCATCTGCAACTTGGTTAGCGAGTGCATCTGCGAGGTCGTTGCCTAGTGAGTGATTGTGTGCTTTAATTTTGCCGAGATGCGTGCGGATGCCTGCGTCGCAGCGGGTTTTAAGGGTGTGTGTGATGGAGAGGAGTGTGTCGCGGTGGATGTTGTGTATATAAGCGGAAGGGCAGTTTAAGTATCCTTGTATGAGGCGGAGGGAGCACGCATTGTCTGTAAGGAGGTGGGTATGTCCTAGTCGGAGGCCTATATCAATGCCGGCTAGTTCTGCTCGATTGATAGTATTGGAGGGAGGGATAGAAGTCACCAGAATTTTGATGCGGGTGTCCGAGGCGGGGTGGGTGGCGGCCAGGGACTAGATCCGCCATTTTTTTGCTGGGTTCGGATCCATGAGTACTTGATTTTTTAAAATCCGGAACTAGTGAGTACCTCTATAAAAAATGGATCCGGATCCCGCGATTACCTTTGATTCTAGGGTTCGGATTCCGCGATTACCTGTGATTCTAGGATTCGGACCCCGCGATTACCTGTGATTCTAGGGTCCGGATCCCGCGATTACCTGTGATTCTAGGGTTCGGATCCAGCAATTACCTGTGATTCTAGGGTTCGGATCCAGCGAGTACCGGTGTTTTCGGTTCCGGAACCGAGTACATGAGTACTTCTAAATTTTTTGTTCCGTTGGATTCGTTGGGTTCGCGATTCCAACAAGTACTCGAAGTACTCATGCAAATTGATACAAATTGCGCATTTTAGGGGAAATTTGTACTGCAAATTCAATTCATACATCTGCTAGTTCTATGCGCCTGCTCATGCTTGGATCCCATACAATAGATTTTGAATGAGGTATCATGAACACCCTATTTGAATTCCCAACAAGCTCCTCTTATGTACGTTGGATAGCCGTCGATGACAAGCTCTTCCCTGATCTAGACGGTCTACTACTTCCCGCTTGCCCCGCCATTGTTGCTAACTATAATAGAAGTTGGATGTGGACGGGCAGATTATGGTGGATTTCAAGCGCGTAAGCACCGTTTAAAAAGCCCTTGGGTGGGCTACAATCGATTCAAGGCTGCGGAATGACAACAATCGGGGCTATTGAACCAATCCTAGACATACACCTCAGCAGATTTGCATTGCCAAATACCTCCCAAAAAAACAGCGTGTCACTTCGGGCCACCACAGAATCGTGAGATGCTCGGAATCGTAAGTACTGATTGGGTATCGCGATTCCACATCGTTTTGCGAGGATGAGGTACTCGCGTTTACCGCGGATCCATTAAAGTACGATGAATACCGGATCCAATGATGACTTACAATAACTGGTACCGGATCCTACGATTACTTACAATAACTGGTACCGGATCCAACGATTACTTACAATAACTGGTACCGGATCCAACGATTACATGTGATTCTAGGGTTCGGATCCAGCGATTACCTACCGAACCTAGGGTTCGGATCCAGCGATAACGTGTGATTCTAGGGTCCGGATCCCGCGATTACCTGTGATTCTAGGGTCCGGACCCACGAGACCGAGTCCGAACCCGAATAGTCTCGGGGATTCGCGGAGCCGTAGGATCCGGATCCAGTCCGTGGTGGCGGCCGCGCCGACGGGGGAGATGCTTCCATTCTTGGAGCCGTCAGTGTATACGAAGTCCTGCCAATTCCAAGCAAGATTTCCTATGGTGGGGGAGTATATTAGTTGTATGCGTTCATGGAGGGGGTAGGTAAGGGGGTGAGTAGGGTTGGGGGGGAGATGGTAAATGCGGAGTGTGGTGAGTAGGAGTCGGTGAGGTTTGGAGGTGGGGTGGTGATGGTGGGGCTTGGGAGGTGTGTGTCGTAGATAGACTCGAGAGTGTAGTGGAGTGCGGTCATGGCGGTTTGTGAGGGTAGGGTGGGGAGTGCGAGGGGGTTGGCGACGAGGTAGATGTCGATCATCCAGCGCGTGCCGAATGGGGTAGGAGTGGGATGGCCTGTGTGTTGGTCGGGGGGTAGGAAGGTGTTTGCGTCGTTGGGGAGGGTGTATAGGTGATGTGTGTAGGGGGAGTTGATGTATTTGGAGTGGCGGTCTGGTGTGTGTTCCCAACGGGGGAGTATGAGGATGGTTGCGTTGGGTGTGTGAGAGGCTGTGAGGTGTGCGCTGGTGATTGCATGTTCCATGGCGCGGCGCATGCATTCGTGGTCGTATTCGGGGTTGGCGATGTTGGTGCCTTGCCATGTGTGTGGGGCATTACTCCCGCTGGATGAGAAGACTATGTCTTCGGGGTAAAGTGAGTGGTAGGTGTGCGAGTAGAGTGATTTATTGAGAGGGTCGGAGTAGAGTTCTGTCTGGATGCGGAATGTGTGACGGAGAGCCGAGAGGAGGTCCTCTCTAGTGGCCCATTTGTTACGGGTGGTGGTGGCGGGTGTGGGTGAATGGATTTCTGAGCGGGAACCTAGGCGAGTGAGGAGGTAGTAGACCTCCTCTTCGAACGTATGCTGTGAGGGGTCGGGGCGGAAGAGTTGGTAGAGGTGGCGGACGCGGGGGCCGTTAAGGGTGGTGACCGCGCGGCCGTCGGGAGTGCAGAGTACTGTGGTGTCGTGGAGTGATGGGTGTGCGTGGATGGCGAATTTACCGGTAGGGAGCATGTCGAGGTCGGGGTTGATGGGGTCGTGGTTGAATGTGATTAGGGGGTGTGACCATGGATGGGGTCCGGGTTCTGGCAGGATGGGGGTCGTGGAGAGGACAAAGCCGGAGTTAAATGCGGTGAGGGCGGTGGGGCCGGAGGGGGTCGCACTGCTGGTGTCGTGTAGTTGTAGGCAAAGCGCCCACTTGACTTCGTGGAGGCGGGTGAGGTCGTGTTGTTAGCCGCGAGCGCACCAGTCGCACTGCCATGTGGCGGGACCTAGGGCGGGGCGGCATTGGGAATGGACGGCAAAGTGCGGGCAAGTGCAGCAAGTGGAGGTGGGTTTTGTGTGCAGAGGGTTGTGACATATGGAGCAATCGGCGGGGGTGTGGGTGGGAAGGCATACCGAAGTGGGGGTGGAAGAGATGAGGCGGAAGCCGTCGTCAACTTGGAGTTGTATATCCCATTCCGTGAGGTGTTCCGGGGCCCATTCGACCATGTATTGTGTTTGTCCGTATTCTGTGTCTTTGTGTTTGGAAATGATGCGCATAACGTCGCAGGGGGGGAAGTGGTGGTCTGAGGGGGTGAGGTATGTTGTGTCTATGTGCGTGATGGGTGCAGTGGGGGGGTAGTTTTTGGTGCGGGAGGTGTGGGTGTCGGGGGAGAGGGTGGGAGGGGGGCGGGGAAGGTGTGATGTGAGGAGGGGGATCCAGGAGGGGTGGAGAGTGGTTGGGGGGGATGCTTGTTTGGGGTTGAGGTTGGTGACGGGGAGGCGGTTGTGGATAGTGTCGGAGGGTTCGGTAAGGATTGCGGCGAGAAGGCGAATTGGGATAGAGAGTGAAGCGGTGGACCCCGTGAGTTTGGAGATGGATTTGCAGGATCTGAGAATGAAGGAGGAAGGGTTGGCGCGGAGGAGGACTTGTGGCCATGTTGTTATGTGATTTTGCCAGAGGGGATTGAGACGGGGGAGGAGGGAAGCGTGTGTTTTGCGGGGTGAGAAGTCGCAGTATGCATGCTTTTAAGTGTGAGGGTCGGTGATGTGTGTGGCTCTGTCTCTGAGTGATGCAAGGAGAGCGTCATCTTGACGGGTGAAGTGGGTGCGAATTGTGGAGGCAATGGGGTTGGTGAGGGAGAGGGGAGGGATGTTGTGAAACATAGTGCCAGCATCGCGCTGGGCGCGTACTATGCTTCTTAGTGTGGGTGGGGAGAATCTGTTTGACATGATGGATTCAGTGGGCCAATGGGAGTATGTGGTGGAGATGGTGTGTATGTGGGCTCTGGCCATGTGGCCTCTATATCCGGGGGAATTCATGACTTTGTGGAGGTGACAGACAGTGAGCTGTGCGGCATGGGCTTTGAGGGAGGGGAGGCCGTAACCCAGGTCTGAGGTGGGTCGGTGGAGGGCGGTGCGGGGGAGGTTACGTACCGAGGAGACGGCGGAGCGGGGGGCGCGGCATATTTGGCCTTCGAGGGTGTCCAGTTAAGAGTCCCTAAAGAGGCCAAGTTGGAGAGTGAAGTGTTTTCCGATTAGGAGGCCTCGGATGACGCGTATTCTGCGGGATTGGGTTAGTAGGGAGGTGTAGAGGGCGTTGATGAGGAATGCGGTAGTGCGTTTCAGTTCGTGCCAGTGTTTGGAAAAGGTGAGGGAGGTGTTGAGTTCGACCCCTAGTACGCGGTATGTGTTTGAGGGGCCGATAGAGGGGATGGGGGCCGGGGAGGAGTTGACGGTGATGGACAGTGATTGTAGGCGGGATGCGAGGAGTGTGATATTGGCAAGGGAGAGGGCGTTGCCAGTACGCCAAAGGGCTCCGGTAATGCAGCATTTTCGGATGTTGACGGTCATACCTGTGTAGGCGCTGAAGAGGGAGAGTTTTCTGAGTTGGATGGCCATGATGGGGGTTGAGCCCGTTGCGAGGCTGAGGTCGTCGGCGAATCCGTGACAGGGGTATGTGGCCGTGGGTTCTGTGGGGTCGACGTTAGTGGTGGGGGGGCCTAGGCGATAGCCCCGGCTGCCCATTGTGAGCCAGCGGAGAAAGGGTTCAAGGAAGAGGGTAAATAGGAAGGGCGAGACGGTGTCGCCATGTAGGGTACCCCGATTTATGTCGATGGAGGGGGTGGGGCCATATGGGGTAATGTAGTGTGTTGATGAGACCCCGCAGAGGTGTTCGCATGCATCTACAAAAGTGGAATGCATACCGAGTTGTCTCATGTGTTCGAACATGATGCGGTGGTCTGCGGCGTTGAAGGCGCCCTTGACGTCCGCGTACATGACGTAGATGTCTTTTATGTGGAGTTTCGCGTCCTCCATCGCCATGATTATGGAGGAGAGGGCGTCGTGGATGCTGCGGTGTTGTCGAAAGCCGTCTTGTTGGTCGCTGAGGATGCCGTGGGTTTCGGCGTATTTCGAGCCTGCGTCTTTGATTAGTGCGGTCCATAGCTTCAGAAGGTTATTCATGAGGGCGATGGGGCGGTAGTTGTCAAGGAGGGTGGGGTCACCTTTTTATGTAGTAGGCATGTTGTGTTGTGGCACCATTCAGGGGGTGTGTAGGATTTGTGGGCGAGCAGGGAAAGGAGAGAGAAGAGGGCGGAGCGGGTCTCCGGGGGTAGGAACTTGAGAATTTCGTTGGGGATACCGTCGGGGCCGGGGGCTTTGCCGATGCCTAGCGAGTTGATGGTTTTATCGAATGTATCGCGGGTAATCATGTCGGCAAGGGTGAGAGAGGGGTCTCCGCGGGATTCGATGGTATAGTTGTCGGGGTTGTCCGGGTGTTCCCAAGGGGGTGCTGGTAGGTCGGGTGGGGTGGCTCGATTGAGTTCGTTTCGGAAGTGAGAGTGCACCGCTTCTAGGACGGCGGAGGGGGAGGTTGCTGTGGTTTTATCGGGTTTGGTAATGCGGTGGAGAGTCGAGGTTGCGTTGGTCGCGGGGAGGAGGCCGCTTTTAATTTTCAAGCGGCGGTGGAAGGATTTAGGGCTGGCGTCGTAGGCGGTATTGGCGCGTGGTTTAATTTTCTTCAAGATATCTGTGGTGGTTGTTCTGAGTAGGTGGCGTATGCGTGCCTAGCACTGGTGTTGGATGTCGGCAGGGGAGAGATAGTCGGTTGTATTAAGGAGGGTTTGGGCGAGGGGTAGGGGGCCATTGTTTGTGCTACATCTGCGAAGTTTTCGTATGAGTTTGCGTATTTTTTTCTATTTAGCCAAGTGGGGGCAAGGGACGAGGAAGTTGGGCGGGGTTTCTTCGGGGGTAGGAGGGGCCATATGGTGGCCGCATGGTCCATATGTTGGGACAGTTGCGTTGTAAATTTCGAGGCGAGGGTGTCGAGGGTGTCTGGAGAGGCTGTGGAGGGGGTGTGTTACTAATTTCTGCGTGGAGGGAGGCCGTTTGGTTGATAAGGGAGGGCGTGCTATTTTGATAGGTTTGTATGTGGTGCGGTTGTAGTGGAAGTTTAAAGGTGAGTTTGCGGGTGGTGTAGTGTGTGTGAGGTAGGTCTTGGGCCGAGGGGGGGCGGGCGATTAAAGAGGAGGGGGCAGGAATCACTAGATGGACCGCCGAGTGGTCGGTAAAGTGTGAGGGTGAGGTAAAGACCGAGCATTCGGGTGGGTTAAGGCCGACGGGGGAGGGAGGAGGGGTGAGCCAGTGGTCAAGGCATCCTCCGCTACGGGGGAAGGTAGGGAGGGGGGGTGGAGTGGGCGGAGGTGGGATTTGAGTAAGGAGGTGAGGGCGGGGTTGCCAGTACCTTGTGTGGTGGTCGTTTGGAAGTCGCCTCCCAAGAGGATACGGTGGGTCGGGTAGTCATCCGATAGGCGGAGGCCCCAGGCTGCGACTTCGGCGTACATTTGGGTCAGTTGGGTGCTGTGGAGCTGTGGCATGTAGGCTCCGAGGAGGAGGTAAGGGTTGCCTGAGTGAGGGACGAGTTTTAGTCCGGCGATATGTGGTATGAGGTGGGCAGGGACTGGATCCGCCATTTTTTTGTTGGGTTCGGATCCATGAGTACTTGATTTTTTTGGATCCGGAACTAGTGAGTACCTCTTAAAAAGGGATCCGGATCCCGAAATTACCTGTGATTCTAGGGTTCGGACCCCGCGATTACCTGTGATTCTAGGGTCCGGATCCCGCGATTACCTGTGATTCTAGGGTTCGGATCCAACGATTACCTGTGATTCTAGGGTTCGGATCCAGCGAGTACCTGTGTTTTCGGTTCCGGAACCGAGTATATGAGTACTTCTAAATTTTTGGTTTCGTTGGATTCGTTGGGTTCGCGATTCCAACAAGTACTCGAAGTACTCATGCAAATTGATACAAATTGCGCATTTTGGGGGAAATTTGTATTGCAAATTCAATTTTTACATCTCTACTAGTTCTATGCGCCTGCTCATGCTTGGATCCCATACAGTAGATTTTGACTGAGGTATCTAGAACACCCTATCTGAATTCCCAACAAGCTCCTCTTCTGTACGTTGGATAGCCGTCGATGACAAGCTCTTCCGTGATCTAGACGGTCTACTACTTCCCGCTTGCCCCGCCATTGTTGCTAACTATGATAGGAGTTGGATGTGGACGGGCAGATTATGGTGGATTTCAAGCGCGTACGCACCGTTTAACTGGCCCTTGGGTGGGCTACAATCGATTCAAGGCTGCGGAATGACAACACTCAGGGCTATTGAACCAATCCTAGACATACACCTCAGCAGATTTACATTGCCAAATACCTCCCCAAAAAACAGCGTGTCACTTCGGGCCACCACAGAATTGTGAGATACTCGGAATCGTGAGTACTCATTGGGTATCGCGATTCCACATCGTTTTGCGAGGATGAGGTACTCGCGATTACCGCGGATCCATTTATGTACGATGAATACCGGATCCAACGATTACTTACAATAACTGGTACATGATCATGCGATTACTTCTAATAACTAGTACCGGATCCAACGATTACATGTGATTCTAGGGTTCGGATCCCGCGATAACCTACCGAACCTAGGGTTCGGATCCAGCGAAGACCTGTGATTCTAGGGTCCGGATCCCGCGATTACCTGTGATTCTAGGGTCCGGACCCACGAGATCGAGTCCGAACCCGAATAGTCTCGGGGATTCGCGGAGCCGTAGGATCCGGATCCAGTCCTTGGAGGTGGGGGGTGGGGTTAGGACAGGGGCAGACTAGAACGATGCTTTGCGGGCCGCGAAGAGTACGCCTGCGTTGGGTAGGGGCACAGATGAGTAGTAGGGTCGAGAGCTTTTGAGGAGGTATTGGGGGAGGGCAATACGCCACCGGGATTTGTAGGTGGCGTGGCTGGTTTCCGTGAGGATGAGGACGTCATGGTGGTGGGTGGTGGCGAGGTATTCTACGTCCATGATGGAAGTGTGTAGGCCTATGGTGTTGAGGTTGATGAGGTGTAGTGGTTGTGATAGATGGTGTGGGAGGATGGGTGAGGGGTGAGGGACGGGGGGGTTGGGAGGGTTTTCGGGGTGGCAGGTTACGCGGCGGTGTGGGAGGATGGGGGAGGGGAGGGAGGGGGGTGTTTGGGAGGTTGACGTGGGGACGGTTGCGGGGAAGAGGGGAGTGGGAGGAGGGGGCAGGGTATGAGCAAGGGGGGGGGGGATGATGGGGGGGTTGGAGGAGGTGTGGTGGCGTAGGTGGGGGGGGAGTTTGTTGGGGATGGAGGGTGTTAAGGAGTTGGGAGCGTCCGACCGGGAGGGGAGTGGAGCGGAAGATGTGGTGCCACATGAGCGTATGTAGGGAGTAGACAATAGTGCGAGGGTCGAAGGGAGGAGGGTTATAGGTGTGGTCGGGGGTGCTGTAGTGATGTAATAGGTATGAAGGAGGGCGTGGGTTCCGCACGACCACGCGTGGGATGTGTCGTTTTGGCGAGGGGGGCTAAGTATGCGTAGGTCACCGACATGCGGGGGAGGGGAAGAGTTCTAAGAGGCGAGAAGGGCGAGGGAGCGAGTGAGGAGGTTGGGAGGGGGGGGGGTCGTGGAGGGAGTCCACCCAGGTTGCTGAGGAGTGGGTGAGGTGGAGGAGACTGAAGTGAGAGTGTTGCCATGTGAGGACAATTAAGGAGTGGTTGGGTGTGCCAGGGTGAGGGGGTGAGCCTCTGTTAGAGAGGTTAGTCCATTGGCTAGGGTAGAGCTTATGTTGGTGGAAGTTATCAACTTCGGTATTGGTGATGACGGTGTATGAGGCCGAGGCCGTGGAGTGGAGTTTAGATTAGGGAGGTAGCAATGCAGTATAAGTTTGAGAGGTCTTGGTAGTGTCCCTATTGGAAAGAGAGCACTGCGGAGGAGTCTAGGTTTCCAATGGGGGTGGGTAGGCCATATTCGAGATTTAAGTCAAAGAGGTAGTTGTGTAATTAGACGCCACAAGTGGTAAAGTGGGCCGGGAGTGAGGACCGAAGCGAATGCGGAGTAGTAACGATATGATGTCGGATGTCAGGGAGGGAGGTAGGGGGGGGTTTGTGGAGTCGAACCTCTGGGCCGTGAGGCCCGTCTTGTGGGGAACTAATGATGATAAGCGGCCTTGCCGACCGAGGCTTGTGGAGGATGAGGGTGTGAGGCTCCGGAGGGTCCGATCGTCATTGTATTGCGCATGTCGGGGAGTAGAAGCTCCTTGGACCGGGTGGTCGGTCGGAGCTTAAGAGGGGGCGGTATGTGTAGGGATGGCGGAGACATTATGAGAGGGTAGGGGAGGGAGGATATAAAAATTGTAAGCAAGGGGTGATAGGTATTAGAAGGAGGGTGAGAGTGGGGAGCTGCACTGACAGAGGGGGCTGTCGATATCGTATCAAATGTGCTTCGGGGCTTCCGAGAGAAGCCTCTGAGCAGGCCTAAAGGAAGTGGGGACTCTAGGGTCGGGGGAATACGTGTATCGCTGAGAACGTTACGGGTACATGATTGCCAGACTGTGTTTGAAAAGGGGGGGCGATATTTCCGGGGCATGTAGATTCGCGGGGGGGCGGGTGATCGGTTAAGCTTTCGGGTAGAGCAAGTCGGGCGGGCTAGTCTCTGCAGGGGGTGAGCTGTCATTATTGTAGCGACGGGCGAGTTGGGCGGAGTATGGAGTGTGGAAAAAGTAGGGGGAAGAACGAGTGCGCTAGGGTCTACAGTGAGGTAAGCGCAGGTAAGCGCGAGTGTCTGATGGGTGAGTCGTGTTAGGCGGGCTTTAGTGTAAATAAGAAGGGAACAGAGAATGAGACATCGGAGGGGCACACCGATTGGAGCGAGCGTTTGATAGAGCGAAGGAGCAGCGGGAGGACAGCCGTCAACATGAGGGTTAGGTAGGGGAGAGGTGAGCGGGGCAGTGGTGTCTGCTGCTGGCCGCGGGTGAGGAGAGTGGGAGTCGTCGGCGGACGGATCGTGTCGGCCGGCAAGCGGTGAGTTCGTGCGAGAGGGAGTGGACATGGCACGGGCCAGCGCTACAGGCCAGGCGGCATGCGTAGCTGTGAATATCTTAGTGTAGTGGTGGGGGAGGAGAGTAGCACATGGGGGAGGGGGGTGTCGAGGAGAATTGATCTGGGCGGTGGTGAGTGCAGAGGCGAGAATCAGGCATGTACTATTTTTTTCGGATTAAAGAAAGCGACTTTTGAGTATCATGATGTTGCATTACTGGACTAATCTTACAGCATTGTGGCTCGGAAGCACTAAGGTGAGGAAAAGGTATCGAGTTTAGTGCGCTGGTGACGATGTTATCAGCATAGGCTAGCATGAGGGGACGGGGGGTGCTAGATTGTTCCTTATTGTGGGACAGAGCGGGACGATCGTACCGGTACGGGTCGTCTGTGTGGGTCGATAAGTCAGCGGCCCGTCCCCGGTCAGTGGTTGACCTGGGGTCGGCGAGGACTAGAGGCGTTCGGAGTCTTTTGATAGGAGAGGGTGTCAAAGCCGTGCTCATGTCCTGGGCGGCTGGGGGTGGTGGGGGCACAGTGTTGAGTAGAGCGAGCGGATGTCCCGCGTGGTAGCTCTTGTGGTTGTAGGGGTCCGCGGTAGGCGCATTCACGGGCCTATCCCGCAATGGCATATGTCTGTACGTGGGAGGGGGGTTAGAGTTTGTGGACATATTGATCAAGTTGGGCTTTAAAACTTGGTATGCAATGGGGGGTTCCGAAGCCTTGCCCTAGTCTTTGGCGGCTGGGGGTGGTTGGATTGCGGAGCTGAGTGGAGCGAGCGGACGTCCCGCGTGGCGTCTCCGATCCCTGAGGAGGACCTGCTTGTAGGAATCCGGGAGGTTAGAAGGAAGAGACAGGGTGGGCGATGGGCAGTTTGCGATGTATGTGGTGTTTAGGTTGTAGATGTGGGTGGATTGTGGAGTTGAGGTTGTCAGCGTGTGTTGGCGGCACACGAACAAGCATGATGGGACGTGGGTTTGTTTTCTGCGGGCGTCGGGTGTGGACGTCCGGACGCTCGGAGGGGCGCGCGGTGGTGCGTCGGCTCCGTGGGGAGGTTTTTGTAATCTATCGGACTCGTAGGGGTGTCGTAGTATTTAGCGTAGTACGCGAGGTGTTTGTGAAGCGGGCGGCGCGGATTCCGTCATGTGAACTGAATTCAAAATTGTGAAAGCTGCGCCTTGGAGTGTGTACCGTCTGATGTGCCTACGGATCCACTGACCTGGGTGAGCTAGGCTCGGGTGGGGAGAGGTGATCGGTGCCCGTCATCCGACGGGCCCTGTGGTCACCAGTCTATCGCTCATAGAGAGGCCAAGCCCGGAGCGAAGACGGTCGGCGTTGCTCATCCGAGCTACCGACCCATCCCCTATTTTTTTTTTGGGTCAGTAGTACTTTAATAGTACTTCGGATCTTTTTACTGTCTTTAGTGACGGTAGGATACGTTTTTTGTCTTTCTGCTGCTCTTCATGGCAACCTAGGTTCTTATCTCCGCGACGCTTTTGAGGAGGGCAGTGCTGGCGCTGTGGCATGCCTTCATGTTCCTCGGGCTTAAGCTGAAGTTTAGAAAACGAAGTCGACTTTTTATTTCCGATAAACTGTACATTTTAAAAGTCGATTCGCCCTCGTACGGGGTTTAGAAAACAAAGTCAACCCCAAAACGTACCACGGACTTTGATTCGGACTTTGTTTCAAGCCCAAAATGAAAACAAAGTTGGGCGACTTTGTTTTCGTTTCGAAGTCCGAAACAAAGTCGAAAACGAAGTCGTGGCTGTACATTACGACATGTGTGCGCGCGCGACCGGTAGCATGGCCACCCGCACCGCCCGATCACCAGTAGGCGACTACATCCGCAAGCCACGCCTCCACCTGTGGAAGGGGTCCACAGGCCTCGCTTGCTAGAATGGAGCGGGCGAACGTGCCGGAGAATCCTCTGCCGCAAGAGCTTCTGGCACTTCTCAGCTCGATGTCAGCCGAGCAGCGGGCGGCCGCCCTCTTTCCGTCCGGCCCACCCCGCGCCGCCATCCCGTCCACACCTAGCCAGGCCGTGGCTGGCACGGACTCTAGCCAGAACACCGAGCGCCCCGAGGGATCTGGCTTGTTTCCCGCGACCGAATACGGCGCGGGCTCGGTCAACAAGCGTTGAGGCCAGCAAAGCCGTCCTCCTCCCAACAATATTGGCGTTGTGCGGTCTCGGCCTTACGCTTCCGGCCACGTGGCTCTGCAATGTTCTCAGCGTGCTGCCTCGCCTTGCGCGACGCAACGGCTGCCGCTGCCAGTGTCATAGCCATGGCAGCTACGACAACGAGAAGTAGAAGTTTGCGTTTGTGGGTGGGGTCGAAGTTGTGAGTTGCATCGGCGCCATCGCACAGCGCCGCAAATGCGACCAGCGTAATCACGGAGGCAACGTTGAGGCGCATCGTGCACACGCACTCGCACACGATAGCGGTTTGCGGCTGCGAAGCCGAGGGGGGTGCGTGACGGCTGGGCAGCACGTTTGACTGCTTCCGGGGGGTTCCGCAGAGTTTGAAAAACAGCAACGCCGCTGAGCTGATGCTCGTCATGTTTGAATTCGCGCGCCGGGTGCGCGCGCGGGTGGTGATGCGCTGGATACTCCTACATATATTCGTACGGGTACTGGTACTTTACAGGTACGGATACCGGTACTCGTACTGGCTGTGTTCATGAAACTTCGATTTCATTTTCTAAACCTGGGTTTACGTAACAGGCCGACGTCAGCACATCGCTACGCGAACGATAAAAATTCCGTACAAAAGTCGAAAGTCGACTTCGTTTTCTAAACTTCAGCATTAGGTTTTTTTCTCCTTTTTTTTTTTTTTTGCTTGGTGGCCTCCACTGCTTTTTCTTGTAAGAAATTATTATGTCAAAGCCAACACGTTTCTAATCCCTGAATAAAATGCGGAAAAACGTTCCGAAGAGTGCTAGCTTCATATCCGAAGATACGAAGAACAATTGACGACATTTTCTGCCGGTATATATGGTACGCTTTGGTACGTGGCTGTATGTTTTGAACTATTTAGTACGTTTCCGTATGTTTTGGTACGTGGGGATGCCGCGTCGGATTTTTTATATGAAGCTATCCCTATAGTGGGAGGATATCGTATAGATATGGTCAGATTGATTTGAATCTAGAGGTTTGCATATCCAATATCATGTGTACGGGACAGTAACTCTAGCGGTTACTGTTACCGTTAATATCGGCGCGTCTCGCCTGCAGGGCAACCACCTTGCCCGAACAGTTAGACGCAGCCAACGACCAACGACTTCCCCAACGGTCAGCTCTAGCTAGCCCGTGCCTTATAAGCCGTAGCTAGCCACGAGCCTAGGCACTCTCTGCTTTCGCGCTCAGCCAATCTAGGCTTCGCGCGAATGCAGTCTCGACTCTAGTAGTCGAGCAGGGTGTCAGTTTAACCTTTTCGTCCCATGCGCACTCGAGCGTCACGCGACACTTCCCCTCGTTCAGCCACGCAGTTCCCCAATATGCAGCCTGAGCAGTCTACGTCCGCCGCAGCGGCCGACCCTCACGCTACTACACTCGAACAACGCACAGCCGAGCAGATTCGTACGGCAGTTTTGGCATCGGAGCAACGGATTACTGAGCAGTTTTTGGCGGCTAACGCTGCTTTACTCGCTCAGCTCCGGCCGACGACAGCCACACCTGCTACTACTGATCAACAGCAGTCCATTCCCACCGACGCGACCACAGCGACGGAGGGTGGTAAGGAGGCCCCCGAGCCACCTATCGACCTGCTCGACGACGAACCCGACCCCTCCGCGGCCGAGTTTGTCGACTTCACCTACTACGGCGAAGTCATCCCGGCCGGCCTCGAACGTCCCCCCCGAGACGTCGAGGAGCCACGTCTGTGGACTCTCACGGACGACACCGCCCGTGCCCTAAGCGACAAACGCACCCAAGCGGCATACGACGAGTACCTACACATCGGGTGCTATGCCTTCTTCGACAGTTGCGCCAACGCGGCAATTGGCGAGGCTTTGGACACGTTGTCGCACGGCCCACCTCTACCTACAGAGCAGCTATTGCCCTCATCCGAGCGGGCCATCGCACCCACACAGCGACGGAGGAGGCCGCCCGTACTCGATTGGGCTTCCTCCGCCTCACCAAGGGCGGACAAACGAGCACGGATGCGGACCGCGTGTTCGCCGAATTGGCACACGAGCGCTTCTGCCGACCGCGTCCTACCGCGGTCTCCGGCACATTGGACGCGCTACGCCAAGCTTTCGTCGACCGCACGCTTGAAGTCAGCTTACACGCTGCCAGCAAGGCCGCCGCCGGCGCCGCTTTCGCGAAGGTCACACCGGACAAGCCCAACGGCCCCGACGCTCGGAGCCGCAAAGCCGCCGCCGACAAACGCAAGGCCGCCGCAGCAGCAGCAGCCGCGGCACGAGCAACCCTCCCACCCAAGCCGACCGACTCGGCTAAAACCCCAAGCAAGAAATGATGGTGTAGCCCGCCGCGCCGATTCCTGCTCCCCGACATCTTCCTTCATGCGCCACCGCGTACGTCGAAAATGGCGGGAGTGGGAGCGCATCGGCGCGAGCGGCCAAGTCCTAAGTTGGATCCGCCACGGCGTACGTGTGAAGTTCAAGCACGGCCTACGTCCCAAGCCGTTCAACCATGGCATCTCCATGCTGGACGCCACACCCGACCAACTCGAGTTTCTCAACTCGGAACTACCACGCTTCGAGGCTTGCGGCGCGTGGGAGCGCTCTACGAACCCACGCTACGTCTCCCGGATGTTCTTGGTTCCAAAACCCGGATGCAATCAATGGCGCTTGATTATCGACCTTCGCGAACTCAACAGCTACTGCTCCACGTTCAACATGACTTGCGAGACCCTCAAGCACCTCCGCCATCTATCTCGACCGGGGGACTACTTCGTCTCACTCGACCTCGCCGATGGGTACTACACCCTTGGCATCCGGGAGGAAGACCGGGATTACTTCACGGTCAACTACCGCGGCACCTTATGGCGCCTCGCGTGCCTCCCCATGGGGTGGTCGGGCTCCGCCTACTACTTTTGCAAACTCACGCAAGTGTTTACGAACCACCTACGCCGCCCACCACCTCCCACGCCCGCAGCTCCACCGGCCGGCCCACGCCGCCCGTCCAAGCGCTTCCTCCGAAACGCGCGATGGCGAGGAACCCGACTACTCCCCTACATGGACGACTTCCTCTTCTTGGCGGACTCCTACGACGAGGCACTCTTACTTCGGCAGCGCGTCCAAGCCCTGCTCGACAGCCTCGGCCTACAGCGCAACCCCAAGAAAGGTGTGTGGACGCCAACGCAAGTCGGCGACCACTTGGGCCTCACGGTGGATTTACACCGCGGCGAGTTTCGCGCCCCACTCGCAAAACTGCACCACCTCGCACAACACGCTTCGTCCTTGCTCGGACGAGCAGCGTCCAACGCACGATGGCTACCCACACGCCAACTCGCAGCCTTCGCGGGAAAAGCGCAATTTCTCTACCTCGCCATCGCGCCCGCCCGATTCTTTTTGCGCGAGCTCCACAACGTTTTGGCTACCCGTACCGGTTGGGGGGGACGCGTGCGCCTCACCCACCAACTCCGGCGCGACCTCGAGTGGTG
Source organism: Tetraselmis chui (assembly GCA_026401115.1). Lineage (NCBI taxonomy): Eukaryota > Viridiplantae > Chlorophyta > Chlorodendrophyceae > Chlorodendrales > Chlorodendraceae > Tetraselmis > Tetraselmis chui. The sequence continues at coordinate 29,901 of JAPMLY010002016.1, forward strand.
GCGCACGGTACCCTCCCAACACAACGGCCGGTCGATCTACAAGCCCATCGAGACCGCCTATTTGCACGCCGACTCGAGCGACTACGGATGGGGGGCCGTCCTCAACGAGGACGCCAATTACCAAGCCCGCGGGTTTTGGAGCGCCACCGACCGCCTCCAACACATTACGTGGAAGGAGCTTCGGGCAGTCCGGCACGCGGTCGAAACCTTTCTCCCGCAACTCCGAGGACGACAAGTCCTCCTCCACGAGGACAACACTGCCGTGGTCGCCGTCCTAACCAAGCTAACTTCCCGGTCGCCCGTCATGATGACCGAGCTACGGCGTTTGTGGTTCCTACTCGACACCAACGACATCCACATCCGCCCACGCTACATCCGGTCGGCCGCCAACGTCTGGGCCGACACGCTCAGCCGCGAACTGGACTCCGAGGACTGGCAGCTAAACCCTCAACTCTTCAACCACCTCCAGCGTCGGTGGGGCCCGCATACAATCGACCGGTTCGCGTCTATGCTCAACACGCAGCTGCCACGCTTCAACGCCCGCTGGCGCGACCCCTTGTGCGAGGACATCGACTGCCTACACCTCCCCGACTCGGCGTGGAGACGCGAGAACAACTACTGCAACCCCCCTTGGTCGGCCCTACCCGCACTCGCCGCGAAACTCGAACAAGCTCAAGCCGAGGCAACAGTCATCGCCCCCTACTGGCGAAACAAAACATGGTACCACGCGTTCGCCCGCTTGGCCACCGAGACCGTGCACTTCCCAGCGTCCCGCGACCTGTTCTTCCCCGGCAGGCTAGGCAGGCAAGAAGGGGTCGGACCTCCCGCTTGGAGCATCGTGGCCTTTCGGCTAGCACCCCCGCTTGGCTCTACACCCGACGCGGTGCGATTGGCCGAGCGATACGCCCGGACCGATTAAATTCGCCTGTACATGACGTCCGCCCTCTGCGTACATGACCCCCGCGCTACGAATTACGCCTCGAAGCAGCACAGTCGCCCTGGTCCTCCGAATTGGCTGAAACTTTTCAAGACCTCCTAGGATCAGATAAGCTCGGGGTTACAGCGGTTGCCCTACTCAGCAACTCGCTAGCGCCCTCGACGTACCTGAGCTACCATAGCGCAATTCGACAGTTTTTTATTTTTTGTGCAGAAGAAAATATCGCCCCGCTACAGGCCACGCCGGCCACGATGGTCCGCTACACGGCCTGGCTAGCCCTCTTGGGAACGGTCGCTGCCAGCTCGCTGCAGCCTTACTTCAGCGCAATTAACAAGTACTTCCGCGACCACCGGCGCCAACCTATCGCCGTGGGCGAACTCCTGGCGGACGCCCGCCGTGGACTCGACATGCTACAGCGCCGCCTGCTGCCCACCGCCGCTCGCCTCCCGCTACCCGCACAAGTCGCGCTGAACATCCTACACGCCGCCAACACCCTACGCGGCACTTTCGCGTGGACCCCTGCTGCCCTCCCTCAGATGCAGCGCTTTAGAGCCTGTTTAGCGGTGTGTGTCAATTACACGTTTTTCTGCCGCGCCGATACTGGCGCCCGCTGCCAGACCGGCGACCTAGTGGTCGACAGGCCCTCTCAACAAATCTGCCTGTTCGTACGTAAATCTAAAGGGGACCAGCGCCGCGACGCGGCAGATAAACCTATCATCGCTATCCCGGTCGCAGCTAACCCCGTCCTGGCAGACCTGCTCATCTACTACACGGAGCAGCGCGCGACTTTCTGCAAAAAATTTTACAACACGCCACCCCCACTCGCCTTTTGGAGCTGCTCCCCTTCTGAACCTTCCGCCGAGTGGGGCGCCGCGGCCACCATCTCCGCCTGGCTCACCCTCGCCCTCCGTACCGTCAACTCCGCCGCCCCCGCCGGTTTCAAGTGGACATCGCACAGCCTCCGGAAAGGCGCAGCGTCCGCTGCCAGCTGCATCGGCGCCCCCCTCCCCGTAATCAAATTTATGGGTGGCTGGGCCAAAAACAGCTCGGTGACCGAAGGAAAATATATTGACCCAACCATGACCCCAACACCTGCTGCTTGGCGGTTCTTCGGCTGGCTCACTCCGTCCCCCCCGCAACACTAATTCTGGTTGTGCAAGCCTTTGGCTTTAGGTTACTGGCAAAACGTGCCCTAGGGTAAATGGTCAGATTGATTTGAATCTAGAGGTTTGCATATCCAATATCATGTGTACGGGACAGTAACTCTAGCGGTTACTGTTACCGTTAATATCGGCGCGTCTCGCCTGCAGGGCAACCACCTTGCCCGAACAGTTAGACGCAGCCAACGACCAACGACTTCCCCAACGGTCAGCTCTAGCTAGCCCGTGCCTTATAAGCCGTAGCTAGCCACGAGCCTAGGCACTCTCTGCTTTCGCGCTCAGCCAATCTAGGCTTCGCGCGAACCCACCCACCCATCCCTATAATCCTGCGCTAATTGACCCCCAGACCCTGTCTGTGGGTGTCTTTTGGCCAAATTGTAAGCAAGCTGACATCTTTGGCAAAACGTGCCCTAGGGTAAATGGTAAAATTAGCGACCGGCAATACCGGCCAACGGGTTGTATCGCTCCAAGAATATTCAGCGACAATGAGATCTCGCTATATATAGATCTCACGATCTCGCCCGCTGTCGCTAATTCGGAAATTATGAAAACGAGCAGCGATATCGGCTACGCATTCAACACGAATATATTCCGCATGAATCGAGCTGGCGTACGAATTGTTTATGAAACTGACGGAGAAACTCCACCACATTAACAAATTAGACGCTAAGCGAAATGCTATCATCGGTATAAATTGCCTTTTTTCATAAACGATTCATCAAGCACGTCATTTTATCTCTGACTAATTACTTACAAGCGATTTATACCGATGATAGCATAACGCTTAGCGTCTAATTTGTTAATGTGGTGCAGTTTCTCCGTCAATTTCATAAACAACTCGTACGCCAGCTCGATTCATGCGGAATATATGCATTCGTGCTGAATGCGTAGCCGATATCGCTGCTCAATTTCATAATTTCCGAGTAAAGCTGTTGTTCGAATAAGGGAGAAATGCCGGAGGAGAAATCAGCCCGAGTACTGCCGCCCGAGAAATAACGTACGGGTACCCGCCGCAATTCGTACGGGGTCTGTTCGAATGACAGATTCCGGTCCGGCAGGAAATTTGATATTTGAAATTAATTACTCCAATACCAGTAAAAACCGGCTGGAGTCTCTGGGCCCCCCCTTTTGCTATGCTCAACCTGTAGTTGGACTTCTAAGCGTGGGGATAGACCGTGAACCACTAATCCCAACCTCTCCAATGGCAGTAACGATACCGTCTAAAACATACCCGTATCCAGGTATTTATAATTTTCTGATCTATACGTATTTTTTTTTGGATACAGTATGAAAAATAAAATGTCGCTAGTCTCCACGTTACGCGGCCTGCTCCAGCCGCTGCGGGGTCGCTGATCAGCAAGGCTGTCCAGCTGGAGATGGTCGAGGCGAACCTGCCTCACCTCGGCTCCCGTGCGACTCCGGTCGTGCCGGAGCTTGGGGGGAAAGGCAGGTGAAAAACCCCCCTCGCATAGGTCGTCGTCGGTCCCGCTCCGATCCGTGCTCCACCCCGCCCGAGGTATTAGCCGCTCCTCTCGACGCAGCTCTCCACCTAGCCGGGTCTTCTCTCCTCCTTCGGGGGCTGAGAAGAGAGAATAACTAGGCTGCAGACGGTGTCCGGCTGGCTCTCCTGCCCCCGAGCCAGATTTTCTCCTGTCCCCTGTCCTTTTCCCGTCTGTTTCCAACACCTATCTGATCGCGCTGTGGCCGTCCGTACCCTCCCCCGGTGGTTTACGTTGTTAGGGGGTCGCCTTTACGAGCAGTGTGCCGTTACGATAACCCTAGGCACACTGCCTGAGGCAGCCTATCGATAACCGGGTACCGACTAGGGAAGGGGTTGGAAGAACACAGGGATCGAGTCGCCGGTCCTCAAAAGATGGTGGGTACGGGAATTTTTCCAAAAACCCCCCGTACCGGGCTTTTCCGGCGGCGGGCGATCCTAAGGACCGCCGCCGCCAGACCGTGCCGCTCCTCCGGCTGCGACCAGCCTCCGTCCTGCGTAGCATCAGGCCTCGCCCCCAGGGGAGACTTAAGACTCTCGCAGGGCTGGCGACTGCTAGCGAGCGCTGTCCCAAGCGCTGCTTCCCAGCTGTCCGCCGCCAGCTCCAACACCCTCGTCCCTCCGCTGATCCGTCCGTACCCCTTTTCGCCAAAAAATATTTCGCAGACGCCGCCCCCGCCCCATCGTCGGGAGAGTATCTGCGAGTATTTAGTCGCGAGAAAGACATATCGGACAGGCCGAGCGGGAGATCCCTGTGTCGGTGTACGGATATTATGTTTTCCAAAACCCTCCGTACAGGGCTTCCCGACAGCTGCTGATCCCGCGGATCGCAGCTGCCGGTACCTCGTTCGGCCCCCTACCGTGCCAGGCCTGGCACGGCTATGGGGTTACCAGCGCCCACCGCGTGGAGGTAGAGGTAGGTGCCGACGGGCCTGCGAGCGCACCCCCCTCCGGGGCCGCCGCCGCTGCGCCGCCGGCGGGCGCCCCGGCAGGAGAAATAGAGTATTGCGCGCATTAAAGTACATGAGGCGCGACGGCTTTGCCATCAATGCTCGGCATTCCGCCGCCACCGCCAGCTATTTAGCCATACGCACCACCGCCCCACCGCATCCCGCCCTGCCTTTGCCATTGCAAGTGCGAGCCACGAGGTGCGGCAGCGGAGATGCGCCGCTTGTGTGCACTGTCGGCCGTAGGCTTTCTGGTCGCCTACGTTCTACCGGTCGCCGCGGCAGCCGATGGAGACGACGCGGTGGACTTCGCAAGCCTGGCGGCCGCTGCCATTGTCGCGACGACTGTCGCACATTGGCACCTGCGGCGGAGGAAGCACCGCCGCCGCCGTGAGGCGTGGCTGGCAGCATCGCCCACCCTGCGACAAGGCGGGAAGGGTGGCACACGGCAAGACCGGGCTACTCCCAAGGTCAGGTTCTTCAGGCTGAGGGGGGCTCACAAATGGCGGATCCGAACTGACGGTACCCCATGCAGCTTTGAAACACAATTCTTGAACATAGTGGAACACTGGGGTAATGATGAGAACAACACCCTATACAAAGAGTTCCGCCGCACTTTCCGTGTCCCGTTCCCTGTGTTTGAAAGCATCCTACAAGATGCATATGCATCAAGTGCGATCATATTGTGCCCCTGATGCGCTAGCCATTGTGTTGTTGTATGATGTGGAGATATGCCTTAGTGTTGTACATGATATGTTGTTGTATGAAAGTTGCAGCACTCCCATGCCCTTCTCCCATTGGATACGCAGGAGAATTTACTGACGAAAGAAAGAAAAAGAAAGGTGCTCGTGCTACGCCGCTGGCATTGAAGATTATGGGCGCTCTTAAGATAATGGCTGTTGGCTGTCCCATCAGTTCCGTGTCTCTGGAATGCGGTGTTTCAAATAGACAGCTGAACCCTTTTTTCCATGCGTTCGCTAACTGGATGGTGGCTACATATTATGACAAATATGTGTATCTGCCAGACAAGGATGAGCTGCCCCTGTGTGAGCAGGTCTACCGCCTCCTAGGCCTGCCTGGGTGCTTTGCAAGTATGGATGGCGTTCATCTGGCATGGGACAACTGTCATGCCCCGCTGATGCCATTGTACAAAGGCAAGGAGCAGTACCCCACCGTGGCTTATAATGCTACCAAAAACCACGCCCGTAGGATACTGTGTGTGAATGGCCCGTACCATGGGTCGAAGAATGATAAGACAATGGCCCGTATGGATGCAGCCATATCCAAAGCAAGGAATGATAATGCATACCTTGAATATGAATATCCAATGTACACATCAACTAGCGAGGGTTATACTCAGAAGGGGGCATGGATATTGTGTGACGGTGGGTATCACCGTTGGTGCGTTACTATATGTGGCTACAAGACGGCAACAAAGAAGGGTAACCATGACACATATTACTAGAGCAAGCGGTGAGTCGCCATGCTCGGTGTAGCCCTGTGTGCGCCATATGTGATGTTGAGCAGCAATGAAATGTATAATTAAATGTCAATGATGGTTGCAGGTGCGAGCATGTCCGAAAGGATGCGGAGGACGTCTTTGGAATCTTGAAGCAGCGCTTCAGAATTCTGCGGGTGCCGTCGACCCTAGCAAGGTGTGATGATGTATGCATGCATGCTGCATCATATCATTTGTTTATATATACATATCATTGAACATGTTTTTGTTTGCGCAGTGAGGCCAAAATCACAGCTGTGTTTAAGACATATTGTGTAATCCACAACATGTTGTTGGACTGGGACGGGTTGTCGGACCACGGCACCCTACTAAGTGAATGGACAACAAAGGATGATAACGACCTGCGCAAGTCCGCCTATGCTGTGAGGCTGCTGAATCAGAAGGTATGGGCAACCCAACCTATGTTGCATGCCCCAAAGTTGTCGACGCTGTGTCAAGTACTCTGTCAGTGATCGCTCGCCGCGCCCGGTGTGTTTCCCGTAGACATCATACAAGCTGATTACCAACCCTGACGGGACCCCCGTGTCATCCGCCTTACTACTGATGACACAACGTATGCAAGTGGCCTTTTTTCATATGCAGATGAACATGACACTCTCACAGAGACGGAATCATGATATGACGAAGCTAGATGCAGATTGAATGAGCAATTTAGTTTTGTGAAGCGTTCTAAATCTTTATTGTGGATGCAAACGGTGGCTGCAGCTAGAGAGGCTGCCGCAAAGCAAAACATTAAAAATATTATTACATTATGCCGCCTCAACACTTGCATCATGTGCCAACATTTCCGCATGTGGGGGAAGGTATGGGCGGTGCTTGGGGTTCCACCTGGGGGGCTGGCTCAGGGATGGAGGCAGGTATGGGCGGTGCTTGGGGTTCCACCGGGGGTGCTGCCTTAAGGGCCGCAGTGTAATTCGCGGTGCGCTGTCCGAGCTTGATAAGCTCTGACTTGTATCTCTTGCGCTCTTGGGCGGTCATCTGCGTATTGCATAAGTGTCCGGAGCCGGTTCTGTTCGTTGGCGATAGCCAAACTATCATTCACTTATCGCACAACAGCTAGCACAACAACGCTAGGGGACTGCTGCGTTGTGTCGGCTGCGGCACTTGCACTATTGTCTAAGCAGATCACGTCCTCAGCGGACTTGCCTGTACCTTCTAGTGCCGCTGCTGCGTGCTGCCGGCAGCGTTGCTCCACTCTGCCAACGACATTAGAGACGAGAGTAGAGTCGGTGCTTTCCGACAACGCGCACGCGAGCGGCTGCAACTCCGCGATGCAGCCGCCACCGGCAGGCCAGCCGAACCTTAAAAAACTTCCCAATCATCGTTGGTCCACGACGCGGGCATGGTCGCGTCCGGGTTCTTCTCTTTTTGCTTGCTCGTCCGGGTAGTCCCCCAATAGTCCACCTTGGTCGCAGCGACGACGTCTCGCGGCATCACGCCCGAGCGAGGGACCAACTTGCCACTCTCCTCCTTCACGTGCGCCATCAAGCACGGAGTCACGGCGCTATTGACGTCAGCCAGCAGCGACTTGGCTTTATCCCACACCCCGGCAGGACTGCAACGTGTAGTACGCTCCGCGATAGACTCCTCGGCAGTGGGGTGCCTCTTCTCGCAGGGCCACTCGCTTTTTTTCGCCATCCTGCGCACCTCTGCCGCGTACTCGCGCCCGATCTTGGCGTGCAGCGCCGGCAGCGCCTCGAACTTGAAACGCGATGACGCCACATACGCAACGACCGCCGCGACTGACTCCGCGGTCTTGTAGTTCCACCGAGCACGCACGACCTCCAGCTTCCCGCCCGCCGCCGTCGCAGGTGCGGCATGTGCAGCGGCGCTGGCTACGACGGGTGGCTCCTCGGTAGCCGCAGCGGCAAGCTCGGCAAGCGCCTCGGCCATGGCAACACGTTCGCCACACGCACGCGCACGCGCGCAATCTCGCCCGCGGACGTCGACGCTAGGGGGGGAAGGCCTCAGGGGGGGCTCGGGTGGCGAGGGCGTGGGAGGGAATGGCCCGGGGGCGGTGAGAGCGAGGGCGATGGTGAGCAGCCGCTTCGTGTATGGAGCGCGACGGCGGGGGCGCGACGGGTCGAGGGCGATGACATGACAAGGTATGTTAAAGGGTTAAGTTCTAATCGTTATTTCTCCCGGCGGGAGAAATGACGCTCCAACGGGAGAAATAGGGGGTCATTTCTCCCGATTTGGCGCCCTTTCTCCCGCCGGGAGAAATAACGATTTCTCTTTTTGGTCGATATCTGTCATTCGAACATGGTCGCTACAGTACCCGTACCGAGAAGTAGCGGTAGTTCTCCTTTCTCCCTTATTCGAACAGCGGCTTACAACGACAACGGGCGAGATCGTGAGATCTAGCAGCGAGATCCCATTGTCGCTGAATATTCTTGGAGCGATACAAACCGTTGGATTCCTGCTAGTTAGTTTTACCATATCGTCTAGATATGGTCAGATTGATTTGAATCTAGAGGTTTGCATATCCAATATCATGTGTACGGGACAGTAACTCTAGCGGTTACTGTTACCGTTAATATCGGCGCGGCTTACCTGCAGGGCAACCACCTTGCCCAAACAGTTAGACGCAGCCAACGACCAACGACTTCCCCAACGGTCAGCTCTAGCTAGCCCGTGCCTTATAAGCCGTAGCTAGCCACGAGCCTAGGCACTCTCTGCTTTCGCGCTCAGCCAATCTAGGCTTCGCGCGAATGCAGTCTCGACTCTAGTAGTCGAGCAGGGTGTCAGGTTTACCTTTTCGTCCCATGCGCACTCGAGCGTCACGCGACACTTCCCCTCGTTCAGCTACGCAGTTCCCCACTATGCTGCCCGAGCAGTCTACATCCGCCGCAGCGGCCGACCCTCACGCTACCACACTCGAACAACGCACAGCCGAACAGATTCGTACGGCGGTTTTGGAATCGGAACAACGCATTACTGAGCAGTTTTTGGCGGCTAACGCTGCCTTACTCGCTCAGCTTCGACAGCCGACAGCCACACCCGCTACTACTTATCAACAGCAGTCCATTCCCACCGACGCGACCACAGCGACGGAGGGTGGTAAGGAGGCCCCCGAGCCACCTATCGACCTGCTCGACGACGAACCCGACCCCCCCGCGGCCGAGTTTGTCGACTTCACCTACTACGGCGAAGTCATCCCGGCCGGCCTCGAACGTCCCCCCCGCGACGTCGAGGAGCCACGTCTGTGGACTCTCACGGACGACACCGCCCGTGCCCTAAGCGACAAACGCACCCAAGCCGCATACGACGAGTACCTACACATCGGGTGCTATGCCTTCTTCGACAGTTGCGCCAACGCGGCAATTGGCGAGGCTTTGGACACGTTGTCGCACGGCCCACCTCTACCTACGGAGCAGGCGGCAGCGATTGCCCTCATCCGCGCGGGCCATCGCACCCACACAGCGACGGAGGAGGCCGCCCGTACTCGATTGGGCTTCCTCCGCCTCACCAAGGGCGGACAAACGAGCACGGATGCGGACCGCGTGTTCGCCGAATTGGCACACGAACGCTTCTGCCGACCGCGTCCTACCGCGGTCTCCGGCACATTGGACGCGCTACGCCAAGCTTTCGTCGACCGCACGCTTGAAGTCAGCCTACACGCTGCCAGCAAGGCCGCCGCCGGCGCCGCTTTCGCGAAGGTCACACCGGACAAGCCCAACGGCCCCGACGCTCGGAGCCGCAAAGCCGCCGCCGACAAACGCAAGGCCGCCGCAGCAGCAGCAGCCGCGGCACGAGCAAACCTCCCACCCAAGCCGACCGACTCGGCTAAAACCCCAAGCAAGAAATGATGGTGTGGCCCGCCGCGCCGATTCCTGCTCCCCGACATCTTCCTTCATGCGCCACCGCGTACGTCGAAAATGGCGGGAGTGGGAGCGCATCGGCGCGAGCGGCCAAGTCCTAAGTTGGATCCGCCACGGCGTACGTGTGAAGTTCAAGCACGGCCTACGTCCCAAGCCGTTCAACCATGGCATCTCAATGCTAGACGCCACACCCGACCAACTCGAGTTTCTCAACTCGGAACTACCACGCTTCGAGGCTTGCGGCGCGTGGGAGCGCTCTACGAACCCACGCTACGTCTCCCGGATGTTCTTAGTTCCAAAACCCGGATGCAATCAAACTAGCGACCGGCGGCAGCGACAAGAATCCATATCTAGATCTAGAGACGATATGGTAAAACTAACTAGCAGGAATCCAACGGTTTGTATCGCTCCTAGAATATACAGCGACAATGAGATCTCGCTACGGTAGATCTCACGATCTCGCCCGCTGTCGCTAACTCGGAAATTATGAAATTGAGCAGCGATATCGGCTACGCATTCAGGACGAATATATTACGCATGAAGCGAGCTGGCGTACGAAATGTTTATGAAACTGACGGAGAAACTCCACATAATTAACAAATGAAACGCTAAGTGATATGCTATTGTCGGTATAATTCGCTTTTATTAGTAAATCATATGTCAGGTACATCATTTCATCTATTATTACCAGGTACTTACAATAAAGTAAAAATATATCTTAAATTCATATAGTAAGCACATCTTTACAATTGCTCTATGTCGTGTATGGATTACAACAAATGGTGAAAGCTGACAAGCGGATCAATTAAAGGGATACTTCAACCAATGGCGAAAACGCCATGACGAGCATTAACGACTAGCCTATAGATATTTAAAGATAATTTTGTGCCGTTGTTCAATCGCAACTTGTAGCTTTCTAGTTTCTACTAGTGTTCTTCGAGTGTGAACTTTCGTCGTCGTTTTAACTTGTTCCTATGCGCTAATTTTTCACTGCCCATTTTCTCGTATGACACGTGGCAGTGTCTTCCACGGGTTGTCTCCCGCCGCCGAGATGTTCATTGCTTAAAGTTAGCAAATGTTTGCAATTAAAACTGAAAAATAATGCCGTTTGTCACTCCCCTCCAATGCACTAGGCTGAGATAAGTTTGCCTAGTTGACTCCTAGTCTCGCATGCTCTTTGTGCCTTGCATTGGGGCTCTCGTAACGGTCTCAACAAAGTGGCGACGTAGCATGTTTGTCTCGGGAGACCAGACCATAGCGTCATGTAGCATGTTAGAATTTACTATGCATATTGCACGTACCATGATGCACTAACACCGCGTTGTGTACTGCATGTACATTGTCCTCGAGCTGTAGCAATGGCGACGTATCCGCAAGCACGTCCTTCCGATGGAAAAGTACATATCAAATTAGTAAAGAGTGCATGTACAATGGCATGTAATGTACTCATAAAGGGCAATACTCGTCACAACAACATGGCGGGCGCTTCTTCCCTACACAATCCGCGCGTTGACATAGTATTGTTTTCACCATTACCCCGCGTTGGGCCGCTAGCTAGCACCTTGCCCTTGACATGCGTGGGTATGAGTGGCATAATACCAAGTGGACCAATTAGTTACCGTAAGTATCCAAGGTTTTTTACGTCATCGAGGGGAGCCACCCACGTGCACATAATTGCACTTCTATCATGTCATAAAATCATAGTGCATTCCTCGTGTTATCGCGTTTACGGCTACTCGATACATTTTGTCGCCAGTCTCCCATTGTTCTCAAGCATGTCTCGTGATTGGTTGTTTTGACCATGTGGCCATCTTTATTTCCCTCTCCATTGTCTAAGCCAACGTGAGCGTGCCTCCCTTGAATGGAGTGATTTCTCTTGTTGTAGCATACTTCTGTCTTTAAGTGTGATGCGTTTTCTTCTCAACAAAGCCGCGTTGCACACAATATCGTAGTTAATAAGCTTGCACGCGAAAATCACTCCGGCAGCGCAAGAAGCGCACGTACTACCAATCCGCCGGAAGGTTTTAAAAAATTGGAGTGTGCTATTGGTCTACCGCCTCAATTTATGTTATGACACTTTATTGTCCGACTGACCCGGTACGTGTAATTCGAAAAATTTTAGGGGCACACCCATTCGAAATGAGAGACATTCGCCGTGGCTCGAGTGGGGCAATCCTAACCCAACGGTTGCGTGATTTGCCTTGAGCCACACGCACCGGCACGTCGCACCTATTGGACCACTAAAACTCAAAATACACACAAGACGTGACAAGATTTGAATTTTCGAGTATTGTTAGGGTAGAAAATTGCGAAGAAAATTTTTAAATTATTTTGACGACTTTCTCTCCCATTCTCCTTGCTTTGTGGTGGCCTTGGAGTTAAGACGGTGAGGATCTTGTTCAATTGAGTTTTAAAATCCTAACAATTAATACAAATAAACCAATGGTAACCACCAGCAAAGGAGGGAAAACAAAGTCTTGAAATGCCCCAATTTATTGTTTTATTTAAAATGTAATACAGTAACTGTAACGGTTGACTAAAATATTGTAATACCTTGCTTCCTCGAGCGGCGCGTGAGGCGCCGCTTGTCGCCTCCACGTGTTGCATTCTCGGCGTTGCCTAGGAGTTTCCTTAGTTTAATCTGCTAGGTTTGCGCACAATAAAGTGCTACCTTTTGCCGTGCTTTGGATTCCGTGATCCTCTTGTCACTCTTGCCCCTTTTGTTTCCCCTCCTGTTTTCCCTGTCCGTGCTCACGTTTTTCTTCTTGTAATCAAAAAATGACTAATATACTTTACGGTTAGTTCTGCGCAAGTACGAGTACCGCTCGAGTAGCGGACTCGTTATAAAGCCAGTACCTTGGTACCGGGGGAAATGCATCGATTGCTGATAAAATACTAAGTACTCACATTATGATTCAAATAATGAAAAGGGAATTAATTTAGCTGAGATTGAATATTGTCCACGAATAGTCATATTGTAGCAAATAAAAAATATCAACGATAGTATAATACGTACTTTCGTCCTGATGCTGCCTTGCTGCCATTTTTCGAATAATATAGATAAGGGTTTTAAAATTTGTCGCATGATGCCGCACGACGGCGGGACTCGCTTACGGGAATTGGTGCGGCCTTAGTGGTGCCATGTGCCACAGGCGAGCAAGCAAAGAAGCAGTGGCAATTTTGGTGCCTTAAAGAAGCCAGTAGTCTCTTGCGATATCGGTTCGAGCGTTATCTGACCGGGCAGGGCCGCGATGATGGGATGCCGCAAAGCGGAATGCCAGCGGTGCTCTGGTGATCGCTAGACGTATCAGCAGATCGCTGGGCGGGTCCCGAAAGTGATAATATTGTGAGTTTCAGAGCTAAGTTTAATAATATTCTTATATTGGTAAAATATTTAGGTTTAACGGTTAGTAAACGTACCATGTTGAGTCCGTCTAAGGCAACGCGCGGAGACAAAGCGTCACAAGCGCAGTAAATTGTCCGCGGCGGACGCCCACCTGCTTTACCTATAAAGCAGCTCCTCTAGCTGGTAGCAGCCACCTTATGCCTTTGCGCTCGCCCATTCGGCTCGCGCAACAGGCATCGTAGCTCTCGTAGCTGCGCAAGGTGACAGATTACCCTCGACCGCGTCTACCACGG